>ML976982.1:1185556-1333183 GCA_010015675.1 Byssothecium circinans | reverse complement strand
AGAGTGATGACAGGTATCACGTGTTTACGGGCCGTAGCTACGCCTACGGCCCGTAATCAGCTTTTTTTAAGCCCTCCGTACGTAAGTAGCTCTAATTTGACCCGTAACGTACACCTCATGAGCTCATACGTAGCGTAGTACGGACTGTTGGACACGCTGGTATTGAGTCAAGCGGGATTCTCACAAGATTTCATTGCAGTGATCTAGTATTGATTGCATGGTGTATAAAACTACCTCAATAACTAGACCACACCAATACCAGGCCATTCTGTGCCCAGCTCAGCCTCTGAGCTCTCGTTGTATTCGTCAGCCAGGTCCGACATCGAGAGCGATCTCTTCATGCGCCCCAGTTCGCAGTCAACCAACACTTGAACTTGCGTTGCTAAAAGTCTTGTTAGAACTATATTACACCGGATTGTTGGGGAAAGGGACTTACCCTGGATCGAGGAGGGCAGTGCATGGGACCATAGCCTGGCTGTCCACCAGGTCCGACGGAATCCTTGATCAAAATGCAGCCCCCGCAGTCGCTGGTTTTTGAGTCGAACTCGCCGAATTGCCAGGCACAGCCATTTCCCCAATTGCTGAACAAGTAGGCTGTGCCGGGGTTTTCGTCACGCTGTGGTCCGATTGAGAACTTGAACTGCGGGAAGTTAATAGTCGCAATGTTATGGACTATGTCGTGCCACCGAAGTCCCTGACCGAATGCTATGCCATCAGGTCGTACAAAGGCGTCGACACCCACTTGAGCCTTGTAGTGGATAGAGCGACTATTCAACGCAACTTCGCATCCCTCAGAATACTCCAACTCAAATCGCCACCTGCCTTCGTCTACCCCGGTGATGTTGAGAGGGACTTCATTTGGGCGATTGGTGTCGGTGGGCATGACAATCGTGGTGGCGGTTATAGTCTCACCAGGCGCAAGAGAGACAACTTGGGTGGGAGACTCAGTCGTGATGCCCTTCTGACCAGCGGCCGCGGAATCTTTGTCAGTCGGAGAAGCGTCGCGGACAGCAACTTTGGCAGCTGGAGCCTTGGAGATCTTGTTGACAGCAGCCATGACGCCAATGCGACGACGAACAGCCGCACCATTGCCTTTGGGCGGTGCTAGGTCGGACATGCCAGCCACGAAAGCGGGCAGAGCCGCGAGGACCAGAAGGAGGAAGTTGTGGAGCATTATGGTTGGACCGAGCTGCAGCTTGGTTGCGGGATCCTTAGAAGGTGTCAGTAAAGAAATCTGTGGGAATTTGGAGAGCCTGCCTTACTGATTCAATTGCTTCGCACGGTGGGAGTCCAGGTCGAGACAAGGATGCCCATGAGAGGAGAATAGAGGTGCAGCTTTGCAAAGTTTGGTATTTAACACGACGAACGGAAAAGTGGGGCGGCCGGGCGTATGTAGGAGATGAGGGCGGAAAGTCGGAGAGCGAGCGGAGTGCCGTTTGCGAATGTCGTTGGGATTATGTCGGAGGCGGTGAGCTGTGAGAAGATAAAAAGAGGCCAAATGCTGGTCGGAGTAGTGATACAGAGAGAGATCAATAATACTCGGGCGATGACAAAACATCTGTTTGGGTGTTTTGCAAACGAAAATATGATTAAATTACTATGGTCGAAGGAAACTGATGGGAAGGGAAAAGAGAAACTCGAGTCTAGCACCCAGTGACAGGAGTACCAACCGATGCGAAATAGAAAAGGATACAGGTGTCATCTCCCTCGTCCAACAACAACCCTTGACTGCGAATCGCTGGTTTATTGATTCAAATAGAAACCGGATCAAGCGGCCTTCGAAAGATGACTTTAAAGCATAATAAAGCAGTTAAAGACTCGTTTCTAGTTCTCACTGTTAGCAAAGTTTCCTGAAGCCATGATACTATCCGGCATGATAATAGAAGGAGAGACTTGCCCGATTTTTGTTCTTTTCACAATCAATGTGACCGTTGATATTTTCAAGATCAGGAATCACATTCACCACTTTACATCTACCACATTCACTGTTCTGTTGACTCCGAGGACAGACTCCAGACCAGAAGCTGAGGGAACTATCCGTGTCATTGATAGGCCCAAGGTTGACCTTCTTATCCTCAAGAAATATTCCAGTTGTGCCGCCGAAGTGGGTCGCATTGTAAACTAATACATCTTCTCCAGGGTATTCCCGTTGGGCAGGGTTCTTGAATTGCGAGACAACGGCTCGAATATTGAAGGTTGGGATGCAGGCCTCGGTTATCTCAGCGCGAAATATCCATGTTTCGAGGTCACGTTTGCTGAGAGGTTCGGCAGCGTCAATGACAGCGTATAAAGAGTGATCGATCGTGGGCGCGATAGCGTTGACGAGACGCGACATGCCTTTGAAAGGCACAACGAGGGCGGCGGCGGCGGCGAAAAGGATAAGTTTGAACAACATCTTCATTGAAGTGGGGCAGTGGATGTAGAAATTTAATGGCTGCAAAGGCAAATTGAAAGAATGGCGGTAGAGAAGAGCAGTCAGTGTCTACTGCAGTGTATTCTTATAGAGCAGAGAAATGAGAACGTTTGATAACACGGAAAGCTTCGAGGTAGCAAGTCAATCAAAAGAAATGAATGATTGAACTGGGAAATTAGAGCAATAGATGGGGGATGTGATTCGAAGATTACCTGCCAAGGTGTGAGCCAAATGGTGGTCCGCTCACCCTAATGTGTGTAGTACAACCACCCATGAGATTGGTGACTCGAAAGTCACACCATGAGTTCTCAGCCGCACTCATACCCAACCGCCCACAGAGCAGCCCAGTCTCCAATACCCGTTCACATCTGTGAACCCACCAATATCCCACCTGCTTTGTCCCGCCTCATTTTAATCACACTCACAGACCTATTCTCATCAGCCATCTCCATCGCCTGACTTACCTAAAGCAGCAAATCCCACTCACATCTTCCCTCAGTCCAGTTAAACTGATCGTCAATATTCCACAATCGCACACCCACAACCGCGGTCCTGATAGAAGCCTGGATCAAACGCATCCCTGTTTGAAACTGTCGAAATACGAAGTCAGCGTAAATGTCACAAATTCTTACCCACTCGCAATTTCCAGCTTTCATCTTCGTCACACCGTTGTAAAAGCCAAAGAACCCGAGCCCAAGGTTCAGCTTCTACGACCATATGTAAAATTTGTTGAATCGTCATCATTGAGCCAGTAGTCTATGTTGGGACCGTCCGGGCGGATTGTGTTGCCAAGCGGCCTTACTTCCGTTACAATTCTCGATTATGGTCATACAAAATGTCCGGTGGGTTTTCTAGAGTTCTTATTAAAGCGAGGCGCTAGAGGCGAATAGAGAGCTCACGCGGAAAAAAAGAAACCCAGGAAATAAGCTATCAAAACTCGGACCAGCACTAAAGCTCAGTAATTAGGGGGAGTAGGAGGGACTGGATTACCTGTGGATGCATTTTGCGTGGTATAGTTTTTGGCTTATTTCCCGAGATTTTGCTATTGCGAGGGAGAGAGGACTGGACAGTGTCATCGAAGCGAAAAGAAGGATGGTGATAATGTTTCAGGTCAAGAGGCCTGCTTTGCTGTTAAGCATCGGCTTTTGTTTTTTTGCGGGTGTGCTAGCTGAGGAGATTTAGTGGTTTACCTTGGAGTTAATTGTACTTCGTTGTGGTGATTAGGAGCCAAAGAGGAAAAGTGTTTTTACATGTTCTGTGAATACAAATAGGCATCGTTTGTGTGATGCTGAGGGAAGGGAAGTTCTTGATGACAAACGTTCGACACATGTTTGTTCACCCTCCAGAACCCTGTACTGCATGAGATAGGTCATGGCAAGGGATCAATACCAAGAATAATAGACGCGACAAGAACACTCTGTCGTAATATCAGGTTCGCTGAACAGCCCTTGGAGAGGGACTGAAGCAGACCTATCTCCAAGAAAATTGAGAAAGCAAACTTCTAAAGCGCGAGAAAATGACGCAATAAGATTTAAACCACAAAAGTTCAATTACAATCAAAGCCGCACACAGTCTCCCGAACCTGCAACATCAGTCAGCATCTGCACTCAAACTCACACCGCACACAAAGCTCTGCAGCTACTCACCCTATACTGCATCGCCATATCTTTATCCTTCGTACATCTCTTCCCAAACATGCCCCTATCACTCTTCTCCCGATCGCTCCACTGGTTAGGTTCACAATGCGTCTCCTCCGCAATTGGCATCCCCTTGTAGAAAACATACAACTTGTCCTGATACCCGCTCTCCAGATCCACCCATTCCGCAAACCTCCACACCAATTCAAATCCAGCGGCGTTCATGATCCTTCCCTTTTCAATCGAATGCACGTCGAAGTTTGGGCGGCCAGTCGAGTTCATGCTGGGCTTGTACGAGTCGCCGTAGAGATTGGGGATCGGTTTACCGTTGGGGTCCCGGAAGTTGGCGAAGGTGGCGTAGGTGTCTACGTGTGCGTCGGAGGGGTTGTCGCGGTTACAGCGTTGGTAGAGGCGGACGTCGAAGAGGCATTTGTTTTCGGTTGAGCTGCGGGAGGGGGATGGAACTGGAGGCTCGTCGGGAGCGATATGCCGGGAGGAGAGGGTGCCGACGGCGAAGAGTGCGATAATGAAGCTAAGAAGCATCTTGGAGGGGTGTATATACTACTGTGCTTGGTTGAGAGGTTTGGAATGGTGGTTGGCTAGTACAAGTAGACTGACCTGTGCTGGGGAAGGCCGCTTAGTTTTTCGTATGCGTGTGAATGGAGTTGACGATACCAAACTCAAAGAGCCTGTGAATGTAGCGATAGAATTTACACGGCTATCGTTTGTCGTCGTTTGACCACCTATCGCCTTAAGTATTGAAAGCGAATGACCCACGACTCGGAAAGCTTTCCAACTGCCTAAAACCAACATGAGCAATATGTCGTTCAGTCGAAATCGCATGCAGTCATGGCCGACAGGTTGATGAAGTAAAAGGTATGATGATTACGAAGAGGAGTAATGCAAGGTCGTGCGCAGGTTCCTTCGAACGCACTCACAAGATTCAAGTTGTACTACGCTGTCCCCTGCAATCAATCTCTCCATAGTTGATTACACATCATTTCGGTATACTGCAGTCAAACCAGCACCTTACCCAATGGTCCTGCGTCCACATTAGCCTGCGCACTGGGAAGAAAACCGCAGGCTCATACGCACACGACTGGCTGAGAGATCCTGACCATCGCAATCCGGCCAAGGACCCACCCACTCCGTCCTCTCACAGTGTTCTATACCTGGTGCGATCACCAGCTCCGTCCAAGTCCGGCCGCCGTAGTCGAAGTTCAAGACCTGGCGATCGTACATCGATATCGTGAGATTATGCTCCAGACCACTGAAAGTCTGCTCATAGGTGCCGTTCTGCCACATCAAAGGCATGGACCAAGGGAGAGGGGGGTCTGAAAGCGGCACGGGTTGAAGAATTGGCCCGTCGTGATTGTTTTTTCCACGCAGGTGCATGAATACCAAATCGAAGCGGTGAGGATATGGGGTATTTTTGGTTTTTGTGTCGCAGTATTGGCGAATCCACAGACCAAAGTTGCAGAATTTAGATAAGGAATCGGTGGTGTTAGCGGGCCGTGATGAGTTTGTTGCATTCCCGCAAGACGGTGGTGCTGTGAATGAACCTAGGACGGGAAGTAGGATGAGCCATCCGCTGAAAACCATTATGTAGCGTTACTGTTTCACTGCGCAGCTATACCGCTATAAATAGAGGGCACGTTTGGGTATGGCGCGCTATTGAGGAGATGGTGAGCACTGTCGGTCGAAATACGGAAACGCCTCCGTGGGGATGGCTTCAAGTGTGTGAAAAAGCTCACCGAATGCTGTACTGGGGGCACAAAAAGAGCTATGCAAATAAATTGTGAGATGGGGAGTAGATTGTGCTTTCGAAAAAGCAATCCAAGGGATGTCTCTAATGATGACGAAATGAAGAGAAGGACAGGAAGGAGAGTAGCATTTATCAAAGCTCCCCAAGACCAGTCACACTCTTGTGCAACACCACTGACCGTGCGCTCCCAAATGTCCACTAACGAACCGTTACTTCGCCATTCTCGCGCCCTTGGTAGTTTTTGTGGCACCCGCTGCTTTCTTCAACGACTCTGTTTTTCATCAGCAACATCCTCGACGAATACGATATCACACACTCAATCTTCCCTCGGACACCGTGCTGTTCAGCGCCTCCCAGGCGTACCCTCGATCGATTGTATGTAGGCACCAGTCCCGAACAAACATCTTCACCGCAATGGGCACGAGCCAAATGTGTCCCCAGTCTTCCCGCTCTTGAATCTCTTATCCAGAAGCCCAAGCTCGAACGTCTTCTCATTAGAGTCGTCGAAAGCGATCTTTAGATTTTGGTGGTTCGCGTGGGGGATCGTGTTGGTATTGCGGATTGGCCACACGTTAACTCCAGTAGTGTTGTGACAAATTTGAGACCGTGGTTCTGTGAATCAATGGGATGGACTGCGTGTATAGTGTGTAAACGGTGTAACAGTACTGGGAATCGACGTTGTGTAGCCGCTAGAAGGCGGGTAGCACCGGAGCTGCGTCATGGGCCTCGAAAGCGATATAAACGTGCCTAGGTGGTAGCACGGGTAGTCGGAAGGACGATAATCTCGTATGCAAAACTTGATATTTTCGTTCATCCAGAGTCGGATTCTCCAGAATAGCAGCCAGTCGTCCAGCAAATCCAAAAGCGTAAAATAAGAAAAAACGAAACGATGCGATGCGATGCGATGCGTGAAGAAGAAAGCCCCAACCATAGAAACGAGCGATTATATACCTCTTCAACCATGACTCTTCCTGTCGTGATTTGCACGACAGTGACTGTGGTTGCGTGAGAAGTTTTGATGTTTGTTAGTCAGATACGGCACAAGCCGACGAGTAGGGTACCGTGCATGACTTCACGCGGGCGGTAGCGGATGCGGGACAGCTGTGGTCTACAAGACTCCGTCCAAGAGAATCGTTTCGCAGGTTTCAAGAATGCCGTCTTCCTCTGATCTCGCCGAAGAGGGCGGAGACATCACCAACGGGAGTCGGCATGAACGCTGTCAGCCAATTACGTCATCCCGGCCCCCCAAACGTCACAACTGCAACTCCGCGAACATGCCGAACCCTTTTACCCCTTGACCTGTAACAGTCTACTTATTTCATCCAAATCGTATTTGCAATTAGTAAACCAACCTGCATATGTAGGATCTGCATAGATTCAACATTGAATGCTGACTGCGCGAGTGACGTGTACCAACACGATCCATGGACCACCAACACTCGCGCGAAAGCCAAATCCTTCACCAGCACATCAACGTATAAAACAAGTGGCCACCCGACGCACCCGCATAACTCTTTGGTCATACGTTGTTTATAATCAGACCGTCAGACGTGGAAAAAGTAGAAAAGATGCCCTTCAATTCTCCTCCTCTTCTTTCGGGCTTGAACAATCTTCGTGCGACAAAGGGGCCTGTTGTTGTTTCGTTTCCGCCCCCACATCTCCTCACTCGAAATCGTTTGAAGAAAACAAATGAGATCGACATCAGCGAGATCGACATCAGCTTGCCGGTATAACAAGGGAAGAAAGATATTTATAAACGAGACTTCCGTTTCATTACCTGATTTCCTGATATCACCAAAGCCAGACTTATAACCCAGAGCGAGACGAAACAGGAGAAAAGAGGTTTACCGAGCGAACGACTCGAAAATGGCGATATCCAACCGAAGCAGTGGAGGTATCTAAAAGGAATAGAGAAGGTATTAGAAGAAGGTGCGTGTGTATCCAACAAAGAGACGAGCTTTGAAGACCATCCATCTCTTGCTGAAGGCTAAAGAAAGATCCCGCTATGCAGCAAATAGAACCAGAATCAGGACCTTCTCTATCGTCTGACAAGTCGTTACATCCAACATCGAACCACCCACCTCTTCAACGGCCGGCCTCCCCCCAAAACCCTCGAAATAAAACCTAAACAAGCTCGCCCTTAACAAACCCCCTCTCCTCCCCCTCCTCGTCAATCACACTCCTCTCCGGCTTATGTATCCCCACCCCCCAAAGAAACCAATCCTCTACCCACAACAAATTCAACAACCCGCGATTCCCCACCCACGCCGCCCCACAAACACACGCCCCAGCAACCGCATCCAGCACGAAATGATTCGCCGTCGCGATAATCGCCACCAGGATAATCGCCGGATACGCAATCCCAATTGCCAAACACGCCACGCGCCCCGGCCCCGGGATCCTTAGTCTCAGACTCCGAGTCCTGCACCAGGGGATAGCGAGGGTAGAAGAGCGGCAATAGCGCGGAGACAAGGGGATGGTCATTATAGTGAGGCCGATGAGGAGGGAGTAGCCGAAATGCAGGGAGGGCATGGCGGCGTATTGGTTGCAGAATTTGTTCTGGGTCCAGACGCTGCTTTCGCCTTCTTTGCCGTGGACTGTGTCGACGAAGCCGTAGCTTCGGGCTTCTTTGCCGATCTTACCGGGGACGTCTTTGTCGGAGAGTAAGCGTGGGGGCATGCACGGCCAGAGCGTGAACACGATGAAGGCGATGAGATTGCACACTGCCATCGTTCGTCTTCTGGCGGCGTATAGTTTTGGACCCGCGGCATGGGTCTCTCGTTCTCTGTCGGATTTTGTGGATGAGGTGGGGAGTGAAGGGGTCGTGTAGTAGTATAGCCAGACTAGGAAGAGGATGGTGCCGGGGATGTGGATGAAGCTGTATATACGGTTTGTCCAGTGGAGGAGCAAGGGGTGTTTGAGGAACCAGTGTTGGATGGGGAGCTCGAAGAAGAGGTAGAGACGTTGTTCGAGGTGGATTATTTGGAGGGCGTGGTTGCGGGCTACGTCTACGGTGGATTCGACGAGTGTTACTGCTGTGAAAGCGCGGCCGAGTTGGTACACCTGTTGCGCTTGTGTCAGCCTGGCACTGCATACCGCTTTCTTAAACTACTGCACTTGCATCTCGGTAAAAGCAAAAAGGTATGATGACTTACCCAATATATCAACGCCCAGTACCAAGCCTCGACGAGAAAGGGAAACTTCCTCAACAACCGCGACAAAAACCTATCCTCAAACCTCTTCGTATTCGGGCTTACAACTTCTCTCCTCCACCCCAGCACCCTGATCTCTCTCTTCCGCCAATATGGTTCCTGTTCGCCAGCTGCGAGCAATGACGGCGACGCCACGCGGTGTCCATCGAGAAGAGAAGCGCTAGATCGCGGAGTCGAGTGCCCCGACGATGAGGGAGAAGAATAGGACGAGGGATAGTAGTGGGTGGAACGTCGGCGGTCGAAGATGCGATAACTTGTGTTGCGGTTCACCCATGTGCCGCCGAAGAGTAGGGACACTACGACGAGGGGTTCTATGAAGGCTCCGGCGCCCATGATGGACGGGGAGGAAAGAGGAAGTGAGGTTAAAATAGATCGGATCCCGTCGGGTGCGGTACGATGTCGATGTAGACGTGGTATTATTCGTCCGGTATACGTATGTTCGAGTTCAAGCTCCCAACGCTGGCAAGCTACTCCAACAGCAACAACTAGGGTAAGTATGGAGAAAGAGTAGGAGACGCCACAGGTAAACAAGATCGGTAAGAATAAAAGAAGGGTATCATATATAACACTAAAGGCAACTCAAAACTCGTCCGTCCAAGAGTAAGCTAAAAAAGCTCAGGAAGCACCGGCGCAGTAAACGAAGTCAGGAAAGGACCATGGAAGGTGTCGGAACGACGGAATGAAGAGGAGGCAAGGGAAAGGTGGCAGCAAGCATTGATAATACATACATAAGCCCACGACAACGACAGGCAAAGCCGGCAAGCTTTTTTGCTTCCTCGGATAAGAGCAGGAAAGCTGTCAATGATCAGCAATGCCAGTGTCACTACCACACCACTTCGCCCGCCTTGCGTTGACGACAGACCATTTCGTTTCGTTGGCCGCCCGGCTAGATGCCGATATCCAGAAACCCTACCATACGCATTGTCACGTACATACGCGGTTGTGCTTAGTACTTGAACTGCGTCATGGCATGGCCAACCACCTCAGACCTCCCCTCTCCATCTTCAAGACCACTCCTCACCGCCTTCAATCCCATCCCAACCTCTTCTCCAAACACCTTCCCATCGTCTCGATCGTCACCATTGCCTCTTCGGCATCAACAGGATCCCGGATCTTCACCGGGGCGCAGCGGCAACGGTAGGTATTTGCATTTTCGCCTAAAGAGATGAGCAGAAAGACGGTCGTGTGGTCAAAGCTGGCACGCGACCAGCGCCATCGGACGATTGGCCGTACCGATATGCCAAAAGCTCCGCTTCCGTTGTTTCCGGCTGCCTGCGTCTCTTTTTACCCTCCAGGTCAATTCACGTTCGAAAATCGGCATGCTGTGCGCCGGATTCCCGTTCCATGCCAATCATTCAATCCCTACGTGGGTGTCGTATGTATGGCAGGGAAGCTCGTGTGTGGCTACTTCAGTATCCATCGAATAGGTGAGCGGGAATAGTATGCCCTCTGCGAGCATCCGTAGTCTCTATGCCATGTATGCGCAAAGCGGAAAAGGGTGGAACTCCCCTGCTTGGTGACAGGGAAAGAAAGGTCATGATGTGAGTATGTGTTCGAGTTTATTATTTGTAAATTTCGGTGCACTTCTGCATAGTGCCTAGGCATCTCTCCACCACCACAGATTTGCATGGCATTATTCATAATGCGGATGCCACTAACACGGAACCCGCGGCTTTACCGTCTACGGAGATACAAGGGACTCCGATCTGCTCTCGGGAGTGCCGGAATCGGATGCTTTATTAGCGCGAAAAGCCTCTTGTTGCAAAAATAATAATGATTACTGAAGAGGACAGCTCGTTCCGCTGGCGGACTGTGGACACGTGAAGTACCCAAGCAGCCGGTACCTTGCGGGGAGAAGCATCATGACAAGCTTTCCCATGCAAGAAAGCGCTAGATGCGTTGGGCAGTAAGAGGATGAAGAGGGTATACTCGCACGCACGGCGGGAGTCGGAATCACGTTTTTCGCCACCCTCTCTGATAGACGCACTTCTCAGATAATCGTCAGGGCCTTATTGGTTCGCTGGGGGTGAGATTTGCACGTGATTCTGACTTCAGCTATATCCACTACGCTCTGCGAGTAGTGATGTGATCAAAGAATAATGCCGCTGCTTCTTCGTCCCCTGCACCGTCTTTGGGTACAGTCGTGATGTAATATGGAGCTAATGATAAATAAAAGAGGCAGCAAGAGTATTATAATGATAGGATAAACCCTGTACGGGCGGTGGTATCCACGTCTAGCATACAAATGCAACTCCATCGGCCATGTTGGACGAGAAGAAAATGATATTACAGCGCACAACCACCCACGCTATGCATCAACACCATAATAACAGATCAGATGGCACGTACACACATACGTATACGTGCACGCGTGATCAGACCAACAAAGAAAAATGCCCAGAGGAGAAGAAGCGCCTGCCATGATGCATGATGCTTGAGATGCTACACCGGTAACCCCTGGATTTCCATTTCCATTTCCATTTCCATTCCCATTCCTTGACCCGCAACGCCGTAGTGTATTGATTTGGGCTCCAGTATGAAGAGAAAGTAGGAATGAGTCAGGTCGCTAGATATGAACAGCAAAAAAGGGATGTAAATAAACAAAAAAGAAAAGGAGATATTGTCGACGCTCAGGTCGGTAGCAATGAACATTAGGTTTGGTGGTGTGGTTCGGTCCGGCTCCTCAACAACCTAACAGGTTACGCCCGTGAACGGTGCGCTCTCCTTCAGGTCCTCGACTAGTGCATCGACGTTGTTCAGGTAGCGAGCGAGCAAGTGCTGCTTCTCCTCTTGCGATCGAGCGTTCTTTGTTATCGCGCCTCCGCCGTCATTGCCGCTGACGGTGCTGCTCCGCCTCTCGAATGCGCCAACCAGTTTGCTCGGGCTTCGGATGGCCGTATTCGGCGCGCTTGCAGAGGGTACCGGCGCTTCGGGCATCAGGTAGAAGTAGAGGAACTCTAGCAGCTTCACTTTGACACCTTGTGTTGTTTCCTCATCTTTGAACAGACTTGTCACCGTGAGCAGGCCGTCCATGTTCTCGAACGTTCGGGTGTTCTGCGGTGTCGCGAGGAGCGCTGTTACAAGCACCAGCAGCGCGGCGGCCTGTATGGCAGGGCAGTTGTAGGGGTCAAGGAGGTCGAGTAAGAGGTTCATGTAGACTTCACGGCCGAAGATGATGCGCGACGGAGGGTGGAGGAGGAGGAGGCCTTGAAGGTTCGAGAGCGAGGAGAGGATGAGGAGGTCGTTCTGGCCGTCTGTGCTGGTTAGTCTTGAACCGGAATGCTTGGTGGGGAGGCGCACCCTTACTGCTTGTCATGCCTAGGAGCCTATTGAGGCAGTCTGCTACGCGCGTTGCAACTGATTTCCATGTCAGCCCGAGTCCTGTTTCGAATGCCATCGAGGCTCACCATTCCACTCAAATCCCTCTTGCAGCCGAAAGAACTCGCGGAACGCCAGATCCTCGCCCAATTGCCCCAGCTTCTTTGGTGTCGACTGTGGTTGTTCGCCCAAGTTGATCGCAGACTGGTTCCGTCGGTGGCCAGGCGTTGACGACTTTGACTTCCCGTTGGACAAACATATCTGCGCCAGCATGCCCTCAATCTGGCGCAGCCCCTTGCGGATCTTCTGCGCGTCCTTGGACGCAATATTGTCGAAGGCGAGCGATAGCAACGCCTCCATCTCGGGCCGGTGGAGAAGGAGTTGCGTGCAGTGTGGGGAGTGAGAGTGTGCGGGGGGTGACAATTGCTGGTGAGATGGCTTCGGATGGCAGGAAGCAAGGGAAAGAGCAAGCGCATGCAGCTAAGGTGTGCAAATTGCGGAGAAGGAAATTTCTACGTGTCTTTGTGGGACTCGCTGCAACTGTTGCGCCGGGTAGTTGCGATAAACGAGCGATAAACAGACCGTTGCTGGGGCAGTAGCCCGAGGAAGAAGGCACGGTCGCCGACTCGCCGCCCACCAGCTTACATCATCCCCCGGCCTCCGCAACAGCACGTGACAGCGGTGACGGCCTTGTGCAAGCAACTCTGCTTCAACTCCATCCATCACAACCATCTCAACCACATTCAAGGTGGATACTTATCCTTCATTTGCTGCGATGGCGGGCCGCCGAGTGGCAGCGAGGATGGCACGCTGGCACGGCACCTGCATGCTCAGAGCACGCTCGCCAACCAGCACAGCCTGTCCGTCATCAGCCTCCGCGGCATTGATTCCGAAGGATATCAACGACGCTCACGTCCAGTATGGGACATCATTACTTGCTATACGGGCGATAACGCGACAGGGTCTAGCGAATCATGCCTGATCTGGTGCTCCTCACCGGATCTTGGCACATACACCTCAAAACCTCCTCTTTCACAAGGCAACAGCACTACCTCTTACAGAGGATCTTTCACATATCGCGGCAATGATACCGCATCCTTGAGCCAAGGTAACGAGGCTAAAAGAGCTATACTGGTCCGGGTTCCGGTGACTGTCTCTGCCCAGGCGCCACCCTGAGCCCCTCAGCGGCGAGGTACCTGTGATACGAGCCTCAACAGCCTTCTCCATAATTTTTCTGATACCTTCAAGCCATCTTTCAACCAATATTTGTTATTTTCAATCCCGCTATCGTAATGTTCTAGACGTCTGGTCCTCTTCAAATTTTATACAAACTTGCGAGTTAGGAGTGGACTCCACCATGGCACGTTTTCAGGTCGATGCCTACTTGATGAGTATGTAAGCTCTTACCATGGTATTAATATAGACTGAAACTAATCGTTCCCTAGACCATTCAGCACTTATTCCAGCCGGTCTTCTGCGATTTGCCATATTCATCCCCTTGGGTGTCTACAACGGCATCGCTGAAAAGCATTGGAACGTGATTAAGAGACATGCACTTCTTCAGCCAGGTGGACCGTACGACCCAACTATCGCCGCTGCGGAGAAGCTCGCAGCTTCATGGGTAGTTTATCCTTTCGTTGGTCACATCCACTGTGGTTGTTCTTTATTGTATTCTTTCCCATTCGTAGAATATTCATTTCTGCGCTTAATTGGTACATTTAAATTCTCCAGAAAGATCTACTGACAAGAATTAGAGCAAATTTGGATTTTGGTGGACCTTTGCCGCATGGATTCCCGCCATGGCCGTCCCAGCACCCCTCAGCCTCATCTTTGGGGCCATAGATGCAGCAATCGCGGTCCAGATATCACTAGCGACTCACGCCCAAACAAGCTACGCACCACATCATATTCACTTGTGTGCAGGCACAGGCGCTCACGATCTTCAACTCCCACCGGGCCGCAATGAAAGCTTCTTCGAGGCAGCCGCTAGGCTCAATGCCACAGCTACTGATCCTGTCAAGATGTGCAAGACTTTTGCTCAGGAATGGCAATATGGTGTTGCCATTTCGTAAGTGACTCCTCAATTTGTATATCTCAAAGCTGTTATTACTTTGTAGAGACATTGGTCAACTAATTGAAGTGTAGGTTCTTCTACTCCTCCATCGCCTTCCTTAGTCTCTCCGTATGCTTCGTTGCAACCACCGTTCTCTGGCGCGAGTCCCGCAGGAACCTAACGTCCTTCTGGAAATCAACCTTACAAATGTTCGCAGCGATGCCCAGAGTTATCATCGTCCTCATCGTCGCCCTACTGTACTACCTCCCAGCCGTTTTCTTCCGCTGTCTCCCTCTTGGAGTGAAATCGCGCGTTCGAATGGCGCGTAGGAGTGGCATCAAAGCGGGACAGATAATTGAAGAGAAGAGCGAGATAAAGATGAAGGCCGTTATGAGAAAGATCACGCGACCGGGTGAAAAGAATGTGTACGTTTGGAAGGGCGATGGTAAACCTACCAACCTAGCCGAATTCCTGAGTATTTACGACATGTTGATTTCCGTCACGAAACATTTACATTATGTCGACATCAACAATCTCGTGCTCGTCTCGAAGAGCGTGCGAGAGTCTGTTCTCCCTGCCGATGCTTATGCCCAGCGCATGGTGCATTTCAAAATGTACGCGTGTCGCCGCTCAGGCAAGACAAAATGCTGGGTCTGCGAGAACCAGATCTGCAAGGTAGGCTCAGACCCTTCATCGACGGTCTTCTATCTTCCCTCTCGTCTCTAATGTATATTTGAAGAATTGCAAACACCCCCGCGCCCTCAAACAAACGCCAGCATACTTCCACCTCGACACCTGCCAACCCTTCTGTACAAAATGCTATTATACGACGGTCCATCAGCCCCGCGGCATCACTCTCCCCACCACAGCCACCTCTGGCAATAATCGCAATATCATGGACCCCCGCTTCTGCCTCTGCGCACCCGTCACCCCCACCCCCAACATCTTCCAGCGCTACTGGAACGGCGAGGCATACTATCGTACTCGGCTACAAAACGTCCCGTATATCCTACGACGCGTGTGCAGGGATTGCAACAGGTTGAATGATGAGAAGTTGCTTGAGAAGAGGGAGGAGAGGACGAAGAGCGAGTTGAAGAGGGGGCTGTGGGAGAGTGTTAAGAGGGAGTGTGTGAAGTGCGTGGAGTGCGAGAAGCAGCTCGAGGGGAGGAGGGCGGTGAGGTGGTGGGTTTGTAGGAAGTGTAAAAGGGAGTGTCGGAGTTTGTTGCATGGGGCTTGTGGGGAGGGGGGGCGTGTGGGGGGTGGTGGGGAGGCGGTTTAGATATGGATTCTTGTGGATGGTTTGTTTGTTTAAATGATGGGCTATTGGGTGGTTCGTGTAGATGAGATTAAAGCGTTACATGACTCTTTTCGTTCTTACCAGGCTTGCGTGCTAAGAAACTCCACATCTTTCATGTGTTTCTTCGCAGACACTCCTACCTCATCTTCCGTGACATACCATCTCGGCCTCGTCATTCCTGCATCACTCCCCTAAGGTTGTCCCCTGCCCGCGAGTCTCTAACGCTCACCTCCTCAACTATATGTTCCTTGCTGAACTTCACACACTACACACATGACTATACCCGAACTCACTTCCCATCCCGCGCCACGCCCACTATAAAACTAGAATGCCGTGCAAGGTAGAATTCCCGTACGCCATAAGTCTATGCTAAAACCTATGGCGCATCCTTCCAAACACGGATATATTACAACATACTCAACACTAGCCGAAGCGCGTAGCGTCTCTAATGCTATCGCTAGCCTTCCTCTTGTTATATGAATAAAACGAGCGCATTTCTAAAGTCAGACAGATCCAGAGCTGACTGGCGGAATACTGATCCCAGCATGACTCAGGTACTCGGGGAGTTGGCATAGTATCCATCGTCCCAAGGCTTTGTCCTATAACGCCATTTGTAGGCAGACATGACGCCGGTGCTTTTCCAAAGTTTCCGCATCTGCATCCTGAAATTGATTTCCAGGCTGTAGTATGTTACTTGCATCCACGGTGTCTACGATCCTAATGGTTTTCGTAAGCTATGCCTAAAACCCTTGCCTCGAAGTCTTTGCGAAGTCGATAGACCCAAAGAAAGAAAAATGAACACTTTGAGTCGGATATCTTAAACGAACGTGCATATTCTCCTCTTCCTCCAGAGTCTCTGTCAATATTGTTGTACCTTGAAGAAATGACAGGGTGGGGATTTCCGAGGCCAATACTTCGTCGGTTATAGACTTGCCTTCCATCATTGAACGTCGGTCCGCTAAGGAGAGCGAGAGAACAAGAAATCAGTGATAGAAAAGAGAGAAAAGTGAGAAAGTTCGGGCTTATTGCACATACTGGACGCACGGACTTGATGCGACGTATCGGACAACTTTATTTAGCTTAGTGGATGAAAGGAGGGATATATTTTCCATAACACCAGCAAAACCAACTCCTTCGTCACGTCCGAGCTACAGCCAACTTTACAACTTCTCGATTGTCTTGGCCAGCTTTCAGAGTGTTTGAAGATGGACTCTGGTCACGTGATTATATCACATGACTATCACGTGACTGTTGCCTTATATAGTCTTCCTCTGTAGTTGCTGCTCGGTCACTCAATCAATCACTTTCTCCCACTCACACAGCCTCATTTCAACACAGAGTTCCATGCCCTGGGCCTAGCAATCTGAAGGAGCCCTGCCAAGAGTTGCCTATACCTTAGGCATTTGTTCGAATTCCAATTTTTAGCATTCCAGCCCCACTACGGTTCTATTCATCATCAACCATCTCAAGAGTCACGAGATCTAGCACGCTCTCAGATCATGTACGTTCAGTTTATGTATACTTCTCCTCTCAGCTGGGAAGCTGATGTATGCACTCAGAAAGTCGCAACATGCCATTTCAAGCCACGGACGGTACTTAGTGGTCTGACGATACAAGGTACTATCGTTCAGGCAATGAATGGATTCTCTACCCCGGAACCACTAGCGGAAGCGCATCAACATACCAACCCTCAGCCCAGCAACCCTCCACCGAGCAGCCCTCCGCCGGACAACCCTCCGCCGAGCAACCCTCTTCCACAGGGAACCCGCTCAGCACTGTAACCTCTTCGACCGTAGCCGACGCCCTGAAAGCGTTTCCGCAGAGCTCCACGGAGCCGTATCGACAACCACAGCAGTTGGTATTTGGAATAAACCGGCAGACGCCGGGTAAAGCAGCTGTTCCGGCAATCACTCTGGACCCCAATTTCAGGGCTGCAGCTTCGAGGGACATGATGATTCGGGGCTTTGTGAATTCCATGGACAACATCGCAAGTGGCAAAGTCTAGCTGGGAGCGACGTATTGCGTCAGGACTACTTGCAAGGACATGTAGAAGGTCGGCAATAGGTTGAGGACTGATGAGATAGCTGGTAGTAACTTGTGTTCGAGAACACGTGCATTACAGACCTATGTACCTTCTTTTGCATAGTCGCCGCACAAGGTAAATTGAATACACCCTTGTTGCTATTTTCTCTAGCTGTTGAGGCACGTTCAATCTCTCCAAAATCCAATTACGACACAGCGTGTCATTGCAGCTTTGCAGAGATGCCTTTCCCATAAAATGGCATTGCAATGTGGACAATGTGTTGTCATGATCATTGATCATAATTGTTGTGAGCAACACTCTTGCCAGCATGCTGCGTCTCGACGCCTTCCATTCAAGGGGTGTGGCAGAACGCGCACTAAGTCTCAGCAATCTTGCCTCGCATGGCCTCCACCAAGCCTACCCGGTGACATCGCATCCGCCCGTACTCTAGCAGTCAGGTAGTGGGTTTTGGTCTTCGGAGATTCCATGCTCGTCGTGGCGATGCCTCATCCGACCTTGCCAGAGACTGAAAACTGCGTCACACGCGCCGCACCGAATTGGCGCCTACTCTGAGTCAGCCAGCATTATTCACAACTGTACATAAACAACAGGCAACGTACCGTGTGACGCCTGATCATCTCTTCCGGAATATATGAGAGTTCCTCCTCGTTATATACGATATACCTCGAGACCGCCGACTCTACCCTAAGCGACTTGCGCATTTGTTCAAATGCAGGTGGTACTGGCTTTTGCAAGACGCCTTCGATATCCTTCACAGCCAGCACATGGATCCAATCGTAGCAGACGAATAGATGGTGCGACCGGTTAAATCCGGCCACAAATAGCACGAAAACTTTGACTTCGCAATCAATACTTTTGGCTCTGAAGAGCTTAGCGATGTCTTCCGCCTCTTCAGGGCTTGGCTGGTATCCCCCCTCAAGCGGTGGGAGCCCGTTTGTTGTGAGAAAAACGTCAAACTCGGAGACACTGAGTTTAAAGCCTCGAACGAGTGTAATGAGGCCCATGTTTTATAGGAAAGATGCGTATCTGTCACACGTGAGGTGAAAGCAAGGGGTGACGGTGAAGTTATTCGTTTGACTCGATAATCCTGGTTGGTGATGTGTGAGGAGATCGGATAGCGGTACGAGGGAAGATACGCCCAGCGGTCGGTCTCGTCGCAGAGTTGCTAATCGTGAGGGTGTGTGAGCGAAGTAGAGGATGGGTAGCGTCTGAGCAAGGCGGAGAAGCAAACCAACCAGAAGTGAGAGCGAGTCTCAGAGAAGTCGTAATGATCAAGTGAATGTGGTCGTCGGGGAAGCTATTGTATGCCTTGAAGGGTAGTGCGAGGTTTGCGCGGGGGGGTGTATGGAGGCGGGTGTGGATGAAGGATGAAGAAGGCAGATGGGTGAGAGGCTCGAATTTATACGGGCGACCTTAACCGAGCATGTGAAAAGCACAGGCCTAGAGAATTCAACCCGTGTGAAGCTAGATATTAGTAATAACTGCTACAAACTTGGCCCTCATGGCCATCCATCCAACTCGCAACTCCAGTATGGAGGCGGTGGTGGTCTTAGCACCTACGTTGCTTCGCTCAGTAGTGCTTCTACACTTAACAAAGCTTTTACTAAGAGCTATTAGTTTTTAATAACGTAAAGCACCATCAAGTGCGCTATACTATTAAGCGTGCTAATTTCCCTTAATAATATTAATATACACTTATTACAAAATCCCTCTTTCTTTGGCCGAACGCAAGATGAGCAAAAAATAAAACAGAGTCAGAATCCTTCTATGAAGCTTCACTTCATTCCTACGACTTATAATTTAATAAACCATTTCAGTCAACCCTCTACTGCCTACAAACCTTCCTATCCAACCACTCACCCAACTTCCTCAAACTATACCTATCCATCCCAAATCCCGCCTCACATCCAAACCCCACACCCTCAGGCCGCCACGCCTCTCCCGCAATCTTAAGCTCAATCTTCTCTCCACAAGCCACCGCGGCATCAAAGTCTCCCAAAACGACCTCCACTATCTCACGTGCCGCTGGGACGGATTCATCCCAGTCCGACTCGCCCGCTGGACTGAGTTTGAGGAAGACGTTGGGGGGTCGAATATCGCAGTGAACGAAGTATTTCGCGTGCATGGCTTCGACGGCGCTTGTCACGCTGTTGATAATCAAGGTTGCCTGTGCGCGAGAGAGGCGGGGATGGCCAAAGTTGGGATCATTAAAGTAGGCGCCGAGATCGCAGTCGTACTGTTTATATGCGAGGCCCATTACACGATCACTCTTTGGATGGACCACAACACCTAGGTATTTGCATAAATTTGGATGCGCAATCTTAGACAGTGATTCTGCAACTTGGACTTCACGCATTGTAAGGTCGAAGTACCGGCGCGGCTTGTACACGAAGTCTGGTCCGCTTAACAGTGCTTGTTTCTTTACGAAGACGTCGGCCTCGTTCTGGTCATATTTTGTCATCGCGTTCGGACAAAATGGGGGAAAGAACTGTGTCGCGTCGAGTTTGTTGCGTGGGAGTTGTCCGATGACGGAGGGTTGCAGTTGGGAAAGGAGTTCGAGGGGACGGCTTTGGAGACCCCAGTAGATGTCGCCTTCAGAGTCTTGGATAATGTAGCGGCTGCGGTTGTTGTTGAGTTTATGAAGAAGGAAGAACGTGTAGGTTTTCGGATCCACTTTTTGAGGGAGAAGTGGGTGTGTTGTTCCAGGCTTGCTGGACGAGCTTGTTGATTGTGGGTTACGCGCAGATGAGTGCATTGTTTTGTTAAGCATGCTACCGGGTTAGAAAGTAAGTTAGTTTGGTAGCGTCCGCATGTGTGAAATAGTTGTGCACAGTGACATGGTATTTAAACGTAGTGATAGGGCTGGAGTGAATTGTGTAGATGGATGTTTACAATGATCTTGTAGACAAAGGTGGAAAAGGGTCCCGCATATGAGATATTGAAGCAAATGCATTGTAAGTCAAGTACGAACCCGACGGTTCAATTCATAGAACGATTAATCCTATCCAGATTTGGGCCGTCAACAACAGTCACTATGGTAGACGTAATAATCCAGCCTAGTCGGCGTGATCTATCTTGCTCTTCAGCCACTCCTCGGTCTTCTTCACGCACGCATCGTCAATCTCCACAGCCGCAGGGTCGTCAAAGTCAATGCCCAACTCGTACGGCCACCAGTCATCCGGCGCACGCTTAAACTCAATCACCTTACCAACCCGAGTCACAGTGTCGAAGTCACCAATAGCGGCCTCAAAAATGACAGAGTTTGGAGGAGAGGATCGAGTTTCAGGCGCAGTCCAAGTCCGGAGGAAGACGTTCGTCGGATTGAGGTCACAGTGCACAAAACCGAGTTTGTGCATATGATCGAGACCAGCGCGCAAACCTTGCATGATGATCCAAACTTGGGCTGGGCTTCTAAGGTAGCCGCTGTTAAAGAAATCTTGGAGGTCGCATGAATATCGCTTGTACGCGATATCTGTGATGCGGGCAGAGACAGGCGGCGGGGCAGTCACCACACCGAGGTACTGGCAGACATTCGGGTGCGGGTTCCTCGCCAGCACCTCGCCGACAGAGATCTTGCGCTCTGTAAGTTGGGCCCATACTGAAGGAAAGGTACCGTAGCCTGGTGATTTGGCTAGGATGCATGGCCGCTTGACGTACACGTTGGGGTCCTGGAGATTTCCAGTGAATTTTGTCATGCTATCGCCGAAAGTAGCAAAGTACTGGCTAATTAGCATTAATGTTGAACGTAGTCAATGGTACGAAGGTTAGTTTGGCAATTTCATCCGAAGTCATTTTTTCTAACTCGACTTCTGGGTTGTCACACCGGCCGTAGTAGAAGTTGTCGTCAGAGTCTTGGATGAGGTAGCGAGTGCCAGCAGGAGAGCTATCGGTTTGAAAGATCTTGTATGTTACTGTGGAATACATGGTCTCTAGGGTTGGAGATTGTCTTTTCTTGAAATATGGGTTCTTCGATATGGTATGTAGAAGACTGTGTTGCGAGTTTTGTCTATCAGTGATAAGGTTGTGGTTGGGTGATGGGATAACAGAACATGGCGTGATTTATAGGGGGCAAAGGTGATATACCTTGTAAATTGACAAGATGGGATTTCTATAAATGTAGCGGCTGAAGAGAAAGATGAACCCGAACAATGTTAGCGCGCTTGCTAGGTTGCGCTAGGTAATTATTTCTTCCTTAGAGAAAATACGTAGCTTTCTACATATCTGTAATGGAGAACTAGGACCTGTATCCTAAAGAAAGCGCAACACATGGTTACAATTCGCCATAGAAAATTCCGCAACGATGGGTTCCAGTGCCAAACTCCAAAAAGATTCTGCCTACGGTGATTTAATAGACTGACCATATTGATACCTCGAAATAGCCAGGCGCGAATATGTTTATAGACCTGAATATAGAAGTACACATCTCTGAGTCAGGATTTCTAGCAAACGAACATCATGTGTCTAAAGTTCACCGGCGCAGTGTTTGTTGGGGGAAAGAAGGATCTTTTCCTAATGTAGCATTCCGTGTTTGCTATAATGAACGCACAAAGCGATCGCGGTGACCTACAAGTCGCTTAAGAGATATCGAGATTGGCCTCATGACTTTTTAGAAGTTCCGGAATAATGCATGTTGCCAGCGCAGTGTTTCCAAAAATCCACCTCATCTCCATCCCCATGACTTGCATCGGTAACGTGACCGAGCTGCTACAACGCCAAGGTCGACTATACATGTGGTCGAAGTGGTTTGGAGTGCCATCGACCAGGTTCTTGGATTACCAGCCTCTGCATCGTGGTTGCATGTTTCTGACAGCGATCTAGTCATCGCCTATAGCAGAAATACTGCTCGTCTGGCCACCTTTATCATATCCATCGTAACGGCATATTAGAGAGTAAAGCAATGGATGTACTGAAGATTGTTTGCGCAGTGAATATTGAGCAACGATAATTCCAACAGGCTTTCATGTTACAACATTTCGGCGCTCGCCTGGGAAGCAATTAATCTTGCGTTACCTTGATTCTACATCATCTTCCAGGAACTTTCCAGTCTCCATCCGGTTAACGATTACACATAATTGTTCTATAGCAAAATAGCTAGGCCTGAGCTGGGGAGACAGGCGCACAATTGCGGAATCGACAAAAGGTGACACGCTTCCGACGCTCGTCCTCAGTGCCGAGTCTATTGCTTCAAGGGTATGCATCGTTATGTTTGTGGCCTAAGGGAGCGACTAACGCCTCACAGAGCCACGGCCGAAATACTTCGCGTAGACCAGGCTGTTTGAACTAGGATTCTTACCTCCAATCCCATGCAAATATGAACAGAAGCTGTGATACGAAAAGCCTACAGGGTGTAATGCAAGGGTTAGTTGAATCTCGACTCACTTTGAAGTTACTGTAGTACCATCGCAGCGGCACGCGAAAAGCCCTTCAATCCCTTCCGTCCAGACATCGCTGCTCGCAGCTGATTCCTCGTCTTTTCTCGAAGACTGATGATCACCCGACGCTCACGAGCACCGGAACATCCCGAAATCCAGGCTTGCTTTGAGCGCCGCATCCCATCTCATATAAGACTAACGCCGGGACCGTGCGACCGTTGCGGCGACGGGAGGATGTAACCCCAGGGATTCCCACCAATCGCCCCACTTGGTTTCTGTGGGGGTGTCCATCAACCCCATGGGCAAACGTTGATACTTTCACGACCTTCTAACTCGAGTAAGCTAAGCGCCGTTGCGAGGCAAACATCCCTTCCAACGTCCTCATTGAAAGTTATTTAAGGTTTCCACTCGCTCACTCTTGGCTCGCCTTTGTAGTGCTTGCATCGACTTTGCCGAAAGAATTGAAAATATGGCGACCACCAACGAGAAAGTCGACCCGACTTTGGTCGCGCCAGCGGAAAATGAGCCTGTGCTCGAAGCCGATGAACTTCAGAAGCATAATGTCCATCAGTCGGAGATTCTGGTGGATGCGAATCTTATGAGCAATGCCTACGATGCCGAGAATCGAGAGCATGAGTTGGGCGCGTGGGAGGCCATCAAGACGCACCCCATGGCTTGTTTTTGGGCCTTCATCTTCTGTTTCACTATTGTGAGTTTTAGGGCCTCGACGCGCAATTGTTTGCACAGAGCTCCGCTGATAATTGGTAGGTTATGGAATCTTTCGACATGTTCTTGAATGGCAACTTCGTCGCACAAGCCGCTTTCAAGGAACACTATGGTGTCTACGTTGAAGGCCCTGGCTGGACTATCGAGACCAAGTGGCAGAGTGCACTCTTCCAATCTGGCCAGTGTGGTGCTTTCGTTGGTGTCTTCCTCGCGGGACCTGTCACCACTAAACTTGGATACCGTTGGGCGACTATCTGGGCTTTGGTTCTTATGACCGCTACCATCTTCATCTGCTTCTTTGTAAGTACTTTGCATCCAGCAACTAATAATCCGACCAATTAATAGTTTCCCAGGCCACCTCGCTCTCCGTGCTCACCATGGGACAATTCTTCGAGGGTATTCCATGGGGAATCTTCATTGCGAACTCTCCCGCCTACGCCTCAGAGGTCGTTCCTCTCGTCCTTCGTGGCGCCTTAACGGGTACTCTGCAGATGAGTTGGTCGATTGGCGGTATCATTGTCGCTGGGGTGACCTACGGCTTCAACAAGCGAACTGATGAGTGGGCTTGGAGGATCCCCCTTGCGCTGCAGTGGATCTTCCCCGTAAGTGTTTTCCATTTCTATATTCACGATTTATCTAATTCTTCTAGATCCCTCTCTTGGTCCTTATCTTCTTCGCTCCAGAATCGCCATGGTGGTTGGTCCGCAACGGCCGCAAAGATGAGGCCAGAAGGTCGATTGAGCGCCTCGGTCGCAAGTCAATAGAGAAGACGGACGAGACAATCGCCATGATCGAGCGTACCGTTGAGATCGAAGCCAAAATGGGTGGAGAGCCTACCCTTCTCGACCTTCTCAAGGGCACCGATCTCCGACGAACTATCATCACCTGTCTGATCTACGCGTCGCAAAACTTTGCGGGTAACTTGATTGCCAACCAAGCCACTTTCTTCTTTGAACGTGAGTATCTCCTGCACCACACCTTTCAAATGCGCACAACTGACACGCATATAGAGGCCGGCATGTCCAACGAGTTCTCCTTCCAACTCAATCTCATCAACTCCTGCCTTGGCTTCATCGCCAACATCGGCTCCTGGTTCCTCAGCGGCTGGTTCGGCCGCCGCACAATCTACCTCTGGGGCACCGCCTTCAACATGACCATGCTGATCCTCCTCGGCATCTGCGCCACCATCAAACAAAACAGCTCCACAAACTACGCGCAAGCCTGTCTAGGCGTCATCATCTCTTTCGTCTACGCAGGTACCCTGGGTCCTATCTCGTACTCCATCATCGCCGAAACGTCGTCGGTACGTCTGCGTGCCCTGAGCACTGGTGTCGGTCGCGCGGCCTACTATGTCGCTGAGATCCCGATGATTTTCCTCGCATCGCAGATGCTGAACCCCACAGGTTGGAATCTTGCGGGTAAGTGTGGGTATATTTGGGGTGGGACCGCGGCGGTTTGCTGGGTTTCGGCGTACTTCTTCCTGCCTGAGCTTAAGAATCGGTCGTACCGTGAGGTGGATATCTTGTTCAGCCGCAAGACTCCTGCGAGGAAGTTCAAGACTACGGTTATTGATGTCAGGGAGAATGAGTAAGTGGCTGAGAAGGTATATGTTGGGGTTTGGGCGTTCGTGCTGCTTAAAGCAGCTTAGCTGTAATCTATCGCTGCTGACACCAGATCTTTGGCCGTGTGGCTATCATCGAAACTGCAGTCAGCTTTCGATACAGCGGTCGTGCAACCTCAAGATACAGCCTATTGCACAATCATAGCTGATGCGAAAGCGTACATGCCACGGAGATGAACCGTCGCGCCCGCCCTCCAGCTCCGAAGACCCGCCGTTGATTCCTCGTCCGGGCCACCACGTCCTCGTATTCGAGCACATCGCAACTAATACATGTACATTAATACAGAATACCAAGGTCCGCGTCTAGGCTTCGGCAAGCGGAGTGACTGTTACTAGAATATCGCCGTCGTTGCAAGCACGCACAAAGGTGGAAAGGGTCTGCATATATTAGCGATACAGCTGTCGTAAGGTTGAAATCCGCCATGTCCGCAGATAATTGTGTTTAGAATGAGACGGGCCGTTTGACAATTATGGTTACAGAAAATTACGTTTCGTCTGTTTAGAAGGTCGTGGTCAATGGTAGGTAGATGGGCCCGGCGTTTACTGCAGCTACATCCATTATCCCCGCATTGAATGCTAATGGCTTTAAATTTTCACTCCACGGCATTAGCTTGCTGCCACCTTATATACTACAAATCCCGTTTCCAGCTCGAACCAAATGCTTCACTTACCATGGAGCCCTTCCGATTGCTCCTTGCCAACAATGGCACCGTAACAGGTGCTCACTCGATTCCATCTCCTTCGTCATCGCCGGTCGCCTATCGGCCCTTAATCATAGGCCTCCATGGCGGATGCTACGACCACCAGTACTTCGATGCCTTGCCAAATTATTCTGCTTCCGTAGCAAGCAAAGCCTTTGGAATCCCATTTGTCACGATTGATCGTCCCTCTTACGGCGGCACAAGTTGTGTCCTACCTATCCCGGAGGGCTCCGACTTCACTCGAGAGAGTGCCAAGCTACTGCACCACTCCATTCTTCCTCGGCTTTGGACTGAGTTTGGCGCTCCGAATGGCTGCAACTGCATTGTGCTATTGTCCCACAGCCTAGGCGTCATGGTGGGCATCGCGGTGAGTGCGATGCATGCTCAGGATGTGACCCATACTTATCCTCTCGGTGGGCTTATTGCAAGCGGCATGGGGGATGTCCAGTCAAAGGTCGCGAAGGGCAACATTCCGCCTTATCCTATGGTGGATGAACATCATGCATTGTGTCCAGTGGGACTAAAGGATGCCTTAATGCTCAAGCCTGGCACCTATACGCCAGAGATGTTGCATGAGAGTGAACGCTTGAATGCAGTTTGCCCTTGGCCGGAGATCGTTGGTTTTCCAATAGAGTGGATGCCTATGTGGAAAGAGAAATGGGCACCACTTGTGAAGGCACCAGTCATGTATTCATTAGTCGAAGATGATCCGTTCTTTGAGGCCGATGAGAAGGAGATCGATCGTTGTGTGCGCGCGTTTACGAACAGTGTACGTGTGGATGGAAGTCTACTGCGCGGCGCTCCGCACTGCGTTGAACTGAGCTTTTGGGCACAGGGATGGTATGCTCGATGCTTTGGATTCGCCATGGAATGTTCTGCCAGTTTCTCTGTAACGGGATAGGAATCAATAGAGCATGAAGATAGGAAGCGTTCAATGTGTCTACACAGCCAGCAGCTGATGAATAGCCACTTCTATCGGTACGAGTCGAGGGTCATGGGGTTACAGCAGCAGCGCTATCAAAATTGTGCACACTTAAGTATCCAATTCCAAGCGCGTCTGCGCAGTGCACCAAAAGTGAACTATTTAAGCAATGATATGTCAAAAGAGGAGGTCGGTTTGTACTAGAAGCCACTCTCTTAGTTGATTTTATGGCACTTTGGCAGGCCCACATTATGAGCCAATGTAGACGACATGACCTCTGTGCTCTACCAGTAATCATTTTATTGTCATCGGACCAGAAGATTTTTAAAAATCATCGCTGATGCGGGCGATCAAGAAGGCATTCGTCCTTGCGGGCTGTCGTGGCCGCTTGCGGGTTTGTGGGTGATGAGTTCTCGGGATTTACGTGAGGAGTCGTGAACAACATGACATAGCTTTGAGCAGCCAGCACGCACTTTACTGGATGCAGTCTTGGAAGCCAAAGCTCTTCTGAGGCAGCGGCTTCGCAAGCATGCAATCCCCGTCGATTAGATAAAGGCTAGCCTAACCATACCATGGTAACTAGAATGGGGTATTAAACTTTACATTTTAGAGCTATTATTTTAAAAATATGTATTCTTCTAAGCCTATTACTAACTTTATTATACTAGAGAGTGTCTGTAGCATCTTATAACGTAGCTTGTCTTGTTACGGAGGGATAGCACATTTGTCAGCTGGGTCTCAATAGTATCAAGCCGACAAAGTAGGAGTTATACACCGAAAGAAAGGGGCGAAGATATCAGCCGCCGACGCAGTAACAGACCGCTCGATCCCGTCGAGCTCATCGTCCACCGGCTTCTCCTCGTCCGACAACGGGGCCTCATAAAACGCGTCTTCCTCCTCCTCCTCATAATCAGACAACGAGCAGTCATAAAACACGTCCCCAACGCTCGGTAACTCGACAATACCATGCGACTCGGGCATATTATGACAAAAGTCCCTAACAGCGGGCAACGAAAAGGGCCAGTCCTCCTGTTGATCCCGTCCAGGACCAGCAGCTTGTTGAACAACGTCTCTCGCAGTCCCAGCCACCTCTGCATCCGCATCCTTATTGGCAACCGACGCCTCCACAGCAGAATAAGAAGGCGAAGAATGAGGAGACCCATCATCATCCAACCCCCTCATCCCAAACCATCCATCCATAAACTCCCCCACCAAAAACACACCCGCCTCATCAATCTCCCTCCTCGCAATCGCGCCATTCTTCTCCAACCCAGGAACCAGGTCCATCGGCCACCACTCCCCCGGTGCATGCTTCAACACCGCACTCCCCAACGGAACCGCAGCATCAAAGTCCCCAACCGCCGCCGCCAGCACCTTCACCGCCTCGCCCCTCTTCGCCGCTTGTTTGGCGTCCTCGAGGCTCCGATCCAGCTTAAGGAAGATATTCTCAGGCCGGATATCGTTATGTCCATAGCCAATAACGTCGTTGAAATGCACCACGGCCTCCGCAATGGCTCTCATGATAGTCGTATGCTGCCGCTCAGTCCTCAGCAAGCCACTGGTACAGAAGTCGAACAAATCGCATGTATACCGTCTGTACACGATATCCGTCACCGCACCCAACCTGGGATGCACTAGCACGCCCATATACCCACAGAGATTCTTGTGCGGCATGCGCCGGATCCTCTCGCCCACGGCGATCTCGTGCCGCGTCGACATGTTGAAGTTGTACGTGGGCCAGGCGTCGACGGGCCAGCTCATGAAGTTGGACGGGCGCTTGATGTAGACGTTTGGGTCGGTGAGGGAGCCGGTGTATTTGGTCATGATGTGCTTGTCGTAGAAAGGGAAGGTGTGGAAGAGGGATTGTTTGCTTAGGAAGGTGAAGGTTAGGGTTGTGGGGATGGAGGAGGGGGGGAGCGCTGAGAGTTCGGAGGGAGTGAGGGGCGTGGTGCCATGGTAAAAGATCCCGTTGGAGGATTCGAGGATGTAGGTGGTTGTGAGGTCCCAGTCCTCGCGGCTGATTTGGAAGAAGGTGTAGGTTGTTGGGGAAGTCATTGTAAGTTGTTGTCGGCTGAGATGGGAAATTGTTTTTTTTCCCAATCTTTGAAAAGATTTCTGTCAAGAGAGCGTTATAGAGATGTAGATGTGTCAGGAAACGTTTAGTAATGAAGTGTTGTGAAACGTCTTGTTAGTTTTTTTAAGCTCAGCTCTAGACTTTTAATCGTTCTAATGAGAGATTGTGTGAGGCTTCTCTGCGGTTCTTTATAACCGTGTTGCACTTGCACAATGGATCTTCCCAAGTCAGTGTTCAGTGAATGTAGTTCACAAACAATGTGCAGTGCAGAGTTCTAACAGGAACTTAGATCAATTGTTCTAAAGTCTAGTATTGTGCGGTAAAGGATTTCATTATGTAGGTCACTGTACAGGACATGTTGTGTTGGCGTGGTGTTGAGGATTATGTACTATACTACAAATTGGGCAAACCACTTCTGTGCATCAACCATTGTAATACAGGTAATAATTTTAATAACTTAGTCATATTATAGGACTACACAGCGTTTTTTCTTAAGCCTAGTTAACTTATTATAGGAGTCTAATCTACTCTAGAACATTCTATCTCTCTAATCAATAATATATAAGTTAGCACATTATTATTAAGGTAACTGTCTATATCTTTTATAATAGTACGATCGCTTATTGTCTATAAGGCAACAGATGTGTGAGGCACTTCTATATTTCTCTGACAAGCCTCTTCCCTTCTGTAATATCTTCCTCGGGACATTCCTAGTGGGGTCCATAATAGTCTAAGTAATTCAACAGCAATTGCAATTGCTAGAGTCACACTCTTGTGCCTTTGCTATTCACGAAGCTGCTTTAAACCTCAACTATATGTTCAACTACTAATAAGATTTACGAAGCCGTTCGAGGGATCAGAAGTCCGCCTGGATGACACAATCTCAAATCACGGTGCAGATTGTCACAAAGTTGGTTTGAAGTATTTTAACCCCGATCTACCTGAAAAACGATAGTAATATCCCTCTCCCAGTTCGGAAAGGGGAGACCTACAACGACTTGGCAGTCTCGCTGTCGCTCTCTGTTCTGTCCGTTTCCATGCTCGTGGTTGAAGATACGCTCTCCGAGTCGAATGACGACAAATTGTGCTGTCCGCAATTGCCCTCGTCTGTCCTTGGCTTCGACACGCGCAGCATGTTATCGTCACTTGGGAGATACGGCGCGGCGAGCGTCCACGACAGCACTTCCAGCCAGTTTTCCCACGCAGTAGGACTGTCGTCAACTATCTTCTCATAGGGAATCGCGGCCTGCTTGATGATGCGGATCACGGTCTTGTCGGCGTTGATGTTGGTGTCGATGTAGGCTTGCAGGAGCCTGACATTGTTTCGAGTGCAAGTTGTAACCGTCATCTGTATCGACCAAGGCAACGGTCAGCAAAACACAACAAAGCTATTATGGGGGAGGCGGCGGTTGTGGTAGAACATACAGCGATACGCCTATCATGCGGCTTACTTCCACGATCAGCCTCAAGGTCTTGAAGCTGACGATAGGCAAGAGCAAGGAGACAGATGAGCTCGCTGCCAGAATAAGACCCTGTGAGCGGTGTTGTTGAGGGGTCGAACATGACGCAGTTGACAGAATCGCCTGCTTCACGCAAATCGACCATTTGCCAGCGAGTCATCCATTCGCCTGGTGGTGCCGTGCCATATACGAGAAGCTCCTGCCAGACATTGCACTGGTCCGGAAAGCTCAGCCTTTGCATTATGTCGCTCTCAGGTGTCAGCTTTATCGAAGTCGGAATTGGGGTGACGAAGTCATCAGGAATGTCGGAATTGAGCAGGACGCCTCTGACGCTCTTGAAATGATGCGCCCACTCGAGGGGGGTGCGAAGCCTGGGTCTCTGCAGAGGGTTGGAGGGCGGAGGTTTGAGTAACTTAGCTGTGTATTCTTGAGCTGGTGATGATTCGACGAAGTGGGCAAGCTCCTCGTGGCTGGGCCTCATCGGGAGCCAGGGATGGCCGGTGGCGTTGCCGGCAATTTTTGATTCTGATTCTGTGCAGAACCCGAATTGACCGAGCGTGTCATCCGCGACGGCCTTATTGGCAAAGTCCAAATGCAGGATGCTCTCAAGGGCAACGATGAAGTGGCTAGGTACGCCCGGCCAAGTGGGAGCTTCCATGATGCAGCCAGATGGAGGTGATGTTGGTTGCTGGGAAGGTAAGCCAGTTGATATGTGGTCGTGAACGCGTGCAAAAGAAGCAACAGTGGTTACGAACGCGTACAAAAGAAGCAACAGTGGTCGCGAAGGGTGAGACGTGTTGGAACAACAAACCTTCGGTGAACATTCTCCGTATCACCAAAATCATCAACCAAAGCATCCACCGAGCAGCCCCCCAGCATCGCGCAACAACCACGTGTCGCACTGATTTGGCACCACTTTGTATAAGAAGCCGATTGATGCTAAATAATAGCGAAAAAAGCTAGCTGCAGGGTGGTGGTGGCGCGATTGAAACAATTCGCCGCACACCGAAAAACTTCAGCTCATATTTACCCACACCCAACGAAGCCCTTTTAACCTCTTCCTACTCCTATGTAAAAGAGCAGGCTTAGCTTTATAATTCTGTGTTTTGTTAAAGTTAAAGGAGAGTAATTAACGTTAGTTATAGGGGGTGGTCTTTAGTGAGAGAGTATTATGTGTGCGGGGAATTCTTTCAACCGCGTGGGTGGCTAAGGTGTTGGTAACTTTTGGGCCCTGAAGCCCCTGTTTCACTGCCTATTCACTTGCTGATAAAACACGTTAAATAAGATGCGCCGCCACCTTACGTAAGGTGCCAGTCACTCTCACCACACTCGAGACAGCAAACGCCCGGGGCGAATAAACAAAACACTAACGCCAGTTCACACAAGACATGGGACATACTATCCCTAAAGATATAGCCTCATGGCTCTCAGCCATCAAAGCTGCCAGACTGCAAGAACGCAAGCTCGGAGAAATGCCCAACAACTTCTCCGGCTCCAAGATACCTCATGAAGCGTTTCTGCAACTCCGCGCCCTCTGGATCGAGCCTAAGAGGACTTGGCACTGGAACAGGGAGCTCTTCGAGCTTGACATACTAAGCAGAGAAGATGTTGCCCTTGCGGAGAAGATGGTCACGCCTGGCGGTAACCTCAGACGTACTGGGGAACAGCTGAACAATTTCCTGAACCAGATGTCGACTTCCGGATCCACCTCCCCCAAGACGCCGATTACGCGCTCCCGCGACAACAACAGCGACATGAATGTGGAATATGCTCTCGGCGCCTTCACCCCGCTCGTGTCGCTGTGGCGGCTTCTGACACCATATCATCTACGCCCCGATCCTGTCCCCGTCGCCACCTCCGGCCCGTCAATGCCTCATCGCCTTCTTCCCCATAATGTTTCTAAATTCGATCTACTTGGTAAGTTGGTCTCAGAGCCATTACCCGAAGACGCCTTGGAAAACTACAGCGATGACGAGACGTCCAACCCCGGCCAGAACCTGTTTGCACAAACCTGACGGCTCCCACGAACCACTCATCGACTAATTTGTGCTCCATGCGCCGCTTAACAAGCTACCCCAGCCTGCCTTTTACGTCACTAGCTACTGATAAGTTGCCTTCACAAGTCGGTGTGCCTTTCCATTCCCACACGGACCAGACAGCCCGAGCTTGGCTGCAAACGACGGACTGTAAACCGCGACCTCTAAGCTTTCTAGAATATAAGAGCTAATTAGGTTGCTAGTTCGGGGAGAAGTTAACCCCACACCCAGATTGCATACCCTACACTTCTACTAACTACACTCCACCGACGACATCGGCTTTGCATGTCACTACGTGATCCTAGACCGACAAACGGGAGCCCTCTTCTACGTGTCGTTCCAAACCACCGCATCACAGAAGGCATGAGGGACCATGTAGCAGTATGAAGGCATACCAATGGCAGCCATCAAAACTTTTCTCTTCTCTCTTCTTCCCCGCTTTTGATTGGGCGGGGATGACGTAATATACGGTAAGTATAATGGATGAGCGAGTCTGTGTGAAGAAAGTGGACTTGTTGGATATGTGTGATTTGACGAGAGCGGTGTGATCGTCACGACTCACGGATGAAGGAGTTGATGGAGAGGGAGGGGGAGATTGCTGTTTGGTGAGTTCTTGTCGCGTGCTCGCATGCAAATATCTGTGCCTATCGAATTGAGGTTACGTGGTTGCAAGTAAATAGTGTCGGCGGTCGCTTGGTGTACCGCATCGTATACCGGAGATACGAGACGACTCTTCTTCAGCACAACTTGATCACCCTAGAGAACACAAGGTCGATCTACCTCGGTGTGCGAGAGGCATTGCTGCATCTGCATCAGAAGGCATCATTCACTGCGACGTGCATCCGCGGAATATATTTCTGAACAGGAAGAAGATTGGGGGAGTCACAGACATTGTGCTTGGGAGTTTTGATGCTTCCGTTGCAGTGGGAAGTCCAATGGCTTTAAAGCTTATTACTAGTGTGTGGCGGCTGCCAGGGCACACGTCTGGGAGTGTTGCGGGGCCTGAGATTGATATTCATAACCTTGGTGTTCTGGAGAAGTGGCTGGTGGAATGGGTTCATGGCAGACCTAGAGAAGCCTAAAACTTGTTGCGCAGTTGTGGATGGCAGAGTAGACTGATCTAGGTGTCGAACAAAGTCGGTGAGTATGTAGGTGCGTGGGATATCAGAGGCAACTTGTAGCAAGCGTCCGTCCCAGGGTCTAGAAGCCAATGTGAACAGTCAACTAGCGCTCGTCTCATGAAAGTTGTCCAATTCTCCACTTATGGAAAGGAAGGCGCATTCAAGTGCGCTTTAGGAAAGTGAATGCCGAGGCATCACCAAACCATCGCCCAGAAGGGCATTCAGGAACGACAGAACACGAGCGAAGAGCCGCATTGTACCATAGGGCTGAGCTAGTTTCGCGGATTCGGTCCCAGACTCCAACAGCGACTTCGGCGCCAACATGGTACTTGCTTTGCGGACTAACGTGCTCGACTCGGGAAAGGAGGCGCCGAAAGTACAGCGCATGTGAAGAATTTGACAAAAGTATTCGCAATGCCTAGACGCAAATGGAGGAAATGTTCGCGAAGGGCGGTGAGTCCTCGATGTCGCGGCGCCAACATCAAATGGTGAAATAGCTAGCGAGCGGGTCGCGGTGGTGCGATGCAGCGGACATAAAACGCCACCATGGCATATGCGCCAGCAACAACAACTGAATGAGGCTGTGTAGTATGTGTGGCTGTGAGAAGAGGTATCACTTGAGATGGGAAACCCAGGCTGACTGCACGCTCAAAGGCATGCGAAATCTCATCCGGTGAGGTGATGCTGGATATGCAGAATCTGCATGTTTGTTCCCGAATCGGTGTGTACGATCGGCTAGCGCAGCCAAGCGGTCAATCAATAATGGATTGATCCGAGTGGACCTGAGCCAAGAATAGGCGAAGTATCGTGAGATTCACGATGGGGTTGTAACAACAGAAACGCCGACAGCAAGAGGGCGACAAGTCCGTGTACAGGAGAGAGTCGCCTATTCAGGTACTCCCGATGGCGCGATGGTATCGAATGTGCGGTAAAACTGGGGCGCGTGGGTTGTGTTGAAGTAATAAGAACCCCGAAGGATGAGGTAGAAGAGTCTGGAGCCTCAAGGCGGGTTCGTTGAAACACGTCTAGGTTGACAACGTGCTGAGGCGGAACGCTGAGAACGGCGGTCGGAAAAGACACAAAAGCTGCGGTGGAGTGAGTCAGCCCACGGGTACGAGACTGCGATCGGTTGGTTCGCGCGTGGAAACTAGTGGAAAATTTTCCACGACATTACCATGATTACCTAAGGCTGCCGCCGACGACATGTCACCGTCGGGTGTAATGGCTTCAATGGGAACAACAGAAGACGTCAGGATGAGTGCACAATAATAATGCCATCTATGAGAGTATTGAACCGGCAGGCAGTCACTGGCAGTCACCCGTTGATGTACTAGCAAGTTGAGGGGAACCGGCTGAAGCTCGTCTCCGTGGAGATGCTTGATGCTCGCCCCAGCTTCGCCGTTTTGAGCTCAAACATCAGAGCGGGGAGAGCTGTGAGCTGCGAGCTTTGAGAGCGCGTGGCCTCTGTGATGCCCAATAGCGGAGCTGTGCAGAGAGTGCATGCATATGTGTGAGGAGTGCGTCATGTGGTGGACAGAACGTCACGAAGCCGTCAGTGAATCTTGCCAACAAGCTGGACAAAGCCTCCGCAGAGTCCATTCCCATCGTCGAGGCTATCTTGCCGTTCAGGCTGTGGATGGTGTGGGTGAGTCTCGCACAAAGGCGCCCCAATTGCGTGCGATGTCATCAATCGATGTCCATGGTTCGCCGTGGTTGCCCTCCATCCATAATTGAGGCGATCACGCAGGTGGGCGGCCTGTGCGCCTTACAATTTTTGGGTCAGGAGGCAGGCACGGCAGGGATGGGCCTGCCGGAAGCCCACTAGCGAAAGCTTGGCCTCGGTTGCGCCATGGCCATGCCATCACCAGCAAACTCGTCAAGTGCTCCACCTGACGCATTTCTCTCATGTAAAAGTCCACCCGCTTCTTTAAAAGCTCGACGCCCTCCGTTCCGACGGTGCTACACTCCCCTCCGCGAATTATGTTTTGCCTGCAACATCTGCTCCATCAATTGAACACGCACAAGATCAATTCATAGCTTTGCTGCAGCCTTCGACGCTGCTCCACAACCTGCATACGCCTCCGAGGAAATCCACCATCAAGCCGCCATCGCCACATTCTATTGGGCAGACTGCTCCTCCCGCCTGCGCTCCCCAGATTTTCAGACTTTTCAATATGCCGGGCCGACTTCTTTCTCTCGTTAGACCAGCGCCTGCGTCATCGCCACTCCCCACGCTCCATGTCAAGGCCAAAAAGCCCACGCCCACGCCCTCCGTCGACGGCCAACGAGAGCAGTTGGATCTTCCACCTCACTACTCAGTTGAGCGACCCTCCAATCCGCGAACAAAGTCACAGGACTCGCTCGTCATGGAGGCTTTCAAGCGCCACAGTCTAGGCACCCTCTCGCACTCGGACAAGAAGAGTCCCAAGGGTACTCCCAAGAGCACCCCTAAGGGCACTCCTAAGGGCAGCCCCAAAGGCAGTCCCAAGATCGAGCCCCGCGGTGCAGCCATCATGAACATGAAGATGGAATCCCCGCCTCTGGTTTTCTACAACACCCCCGAGGAATCGTCTGGCGCCCTTCTATCAGGTCTGCTGACCATCGACGTCCGCGACCCCTACATCACTCTGGATAAATTCGATATGCGCCTGCTAGCTATCGTTTCTACAAAAAAGCCAGTCCATGCCCACTGCCCAGAGTGCACCAACCAGATCACCGAGATCAAGCACTGGAAATTTATCGAGGCTCCAGTGTCTTTGCGCCACGGAAAGGACCATTCCTACCCCTTCAGCACCATTCTTGCCGGTTCCTTACCTGCAACCACCCGCTGTCAGCTCGCTACCCTCGACTACTACCTCGACGCCGTTGCTACCATGTCGAATGGTAAGACCATCACATACAAGCGCAACCTGGACGTCAAGCGCGCCATTTTCCCGGGGAACGAGAGGCATTCGATCCGCATCTTCCCTCCTACGAACCTCACCGCATCCGTCAAACTTCCTCCAGTCATCCACCCCATTGGCGACTTCCCCGTCGAAATGCGTCTCTCCGGGATTGCCCAAAACAACGACCAAGCGCAGACACGCTGGCGTCTTCGCAAGCTGAACTGGCGCATCGAGGAGCTCACTACGTTTGTTGCTCCAGCTTGCCCAAAGCACGCGCAGAAGATTGGTGGAGAGGGCAAAGGCATCGAGCACCATGACTCGCGCACGATTGCCGGCGAAGAAGTCAAGACGGAATGGAAGACGGACTTTGACGCAGGCCACATCGAAGCTGAATTCCGTGTTGCCTGCAACATGGCTCTCAAGCCGCTGTGCGATGTCAACACCGCAGGCTTGAACATCAAACACAACCTCATCATCGAAATGGTCGTCGCCGAGGAGTGGGCGCAACTGAAGAGGCTTCAACAAGCGACTCCTACGGGTGCAGCGCGTGTTCTCCGCACGCAGTTCCACATCATTGTCACCGAGCGCTCGGGTATGGGCATCGCCTGGGACGAGGAGCAACCGCCTCTATACGACAACGTTCCTGCCAGCCCGCCCAACTACAACAGCGCTACGACAATCCACGACTACGACGCTTCCAGTCTATCCGACGAAACCGAGCATCTCCGCATCTAAATTTTCCAAAGTTCAGACTCAACTTAGAGTCACCATTTCCTTCATTTGTGTTTCAGATCAAATTGGCGTCGAATGGAGGATATACCCCTTTTGTACGACTCAACTGGAATTGCATTTACGGCCTTCCCTCTTCTTTTCATATCCATGATAGCGAGGAGTTTTAGTGTGCTGCATTGCATTGCATGGTAGCTTGAGTTGAGATCTTGACTCCTCTTGCTTTTTGGGCATCACATTTATGTCAGGCGTTCTTTCGGATTTGGATGGGAAAAAGTATCTTGCAACATCTTTGCTGTTGCCATTCATTCATATAGTACTAATCTTGTAATACACCGTTCAATCAACACTGTTCAATCACAACTCAACAGTCAACACTTTTCCAACACATACTCTTTCCCGCCACAGCTTCAAGCATGAGTCACTGCAGCGAACCCGATCGTATCACATGGTGCTATCATCTAATCAATTGATGACTTGTCCCAGCAAAAAGGCACTCTCGGAATCGGAGCACGTCTAGCGGAGTAAATTTTCACGTGAAAACGCCGAGTGCATTCCGACCGAACGCCGTTGTCGTCGTCGTACTCCGCTCCAATCGGAGACGGCCAATGGCACCGTACGCACTCCGGCCTCAACATACAACGTAACCAACTTTCCTTCCCCAAATATTTCCCACGCTACGGTCTGCGATGATACAATCATACAGTACAGTGCAGTATGAAGTCGCGTCCATCCACACCACTGGCATCAGCTAACATCAAGAGCAGTAGTTACGTATCTAGGTATCATTATTATTGAGTGAGGTATGTCAGGACCTGCGGACGATTATTGATTTTTCAATTGCGCGATTGCGCGATCGTAGGCGGGATCGCGCCGTTGTGCTATTGAATAGGTTTTTTTATAATATCGCGAGTTATTGGGAGATATTGCGAAACACGCATCATATTTTTTCGCGCTGCTATTACTAGCATATTGGAACCTGAACGTAAACCTAACGCTGACGCTGACGCTGAGGACCTGGGCACGCCTACGCCTACGCCTACCTTTCTGCAACTGCACTTTTATCTGCAGATGCATTCACGTCCGCATCTGCGCACTCCATCGCATCAGATAAGATGAAGATGACTGCGATCACCGCCGCCGCCGACACATCTCCACATGCATGCATAAATACCCACCCCACTCACTCACCCCCTCCACCGAGTCTACCCTAACCCTGTACCTAGTTGAAGAAATCCTGCTCAGATTGTCGGGTTCTGGGCCAGTACCCACGGTATCCACAGTACCCACCCTACTCTGCACTCTGAACTCCGCACGCCGACGTCTGAACAACGAAAACTCCCAGCATGCTGCAGCTTGCATCGGGGAGAACGGTAGTGCTGCTGATTCGGTGCGGTGCGGTGCGGTGCGGTGTGGTGCGGTGAAGTGAACAAGGCGAGGTGAGGTGAGGCTTCCCAGCAGAGCCGACTAGTGACACATAGAATCCACATTTCATACCCAAACCAAGATGGCAACATAATGAGGAAAAAAGAGAAAACCGGGGCAAAAGAAAAGTATTAGGAGATTCTGTTTTATGATTGGTCTGCAAATGCGGATAAATACAGAAGAAAGATATTTCTTCCTCTCTGGTGTTTGTTGTTCGTTGGTTGGTGGTGCGTCTTGCTTGCGTGTGCAAGGAAACGTGCAAGGGTAGCCATGGAATGAGAGGTGGCGGTCGCTGATTGATGTTCAGGTACCCGCCGCATACTGTACGTATCCGTTCCTATTATTCCCAGCCACCAAAGTAAACCCAACGCGGTTGCCAAGTACATGCATACACGGCATTGGGTCCGGGATACCTAAGCGGGCGTCGGGTACTATAAATTCAGTACAGCACAGCACATGTGGGTCTTCTGGGAAATCTTGGAATGGGGTGAAATGAACCGGTGCAGGATAGAGTTTCCTTTTCGGGAGCGTTGTAGAGAGGTGGTGTGATGTGTGATGTATTGCGATGAGATGAGATGGGGGACAGTGTGATGTATTAGGATAGGATGAGATGGGAGGGAAGTGCGAACGAGGAGTGAGGCGATGAAGACGCGTTCATGTACACATGTAGGTACAAGAATGAAGAGTTACTGGTAGGTAGAGGGGAGTTTGGTTGGATTGGGAGTTTCTATATCGTTCTTCTATTCTTTCTCCTCAGCCAACAATCCATTCAGCATTCCATCCTTCAAGGTCAGAAGCCCTACCTAGCTAGCAAACTCAGGATCCCAGCAACACTCTCCCCCGCTTGCTCCATTCTCCAGGTTCAACTACAACATCACCACTCATCTTCCACTTCGTCATAGCAACCATACCACCGTACTACCGTACTAACATGAACCACGCAACTCTACAGTCCTCTGAGCATAAATTAGGGAAGTTTGGAAGTCTAACTCTTACGCCTAGTCAAGATACCATAGTACAACAAAAAAGTTAGAAAGTTAGATTAAGATAGCTATATAAAACCAACCCGAATTAATCTATAGAATAACTGAAGATATATAATAAAATAAGCTACATTTAGGTCTACAATTTTTCGCAGTCAAGTTATTAGATTTAAGAAGAGAGATGAGATAATAAATACTTGATACTAGCAACAATAACGAGAACATAAAGTCTGAGCTCGTGACGGGGATATAGGATAGGATTAATATTAGTGTGAAAGATAACAACGTTATGCGTGTTGCCATCAATATACATAGATCTGGCTGGAGTTGCTTGGGCGTTGGGACTGTGAAGCGCATGTAAGCGGAGGCGAATACTGAATGTTGTACTTGAAGAAGGTGGCTGGACCATACTACTGGACCAATCGAACAACTCTTCGGATTCGTTATCTATCTCATTTTAAAAGGTAGCGCTGGAGTCAATATTAAGCCGGACAAGATTAGCAGCCATAAGACCCACGATATGACGGCTTAAACTTAATAGGGTTAAATAGCTGCAGATATAGCTCCAGGGCACGAGAAGCATGTAAAGGCGACTAGAAAAGATCCCTTGCGTGAGAGTAAGGCGACGAGTTATCGTGCTTGGTGTTACGTAAACTCATGAAAAGTAAAAGGATTATAGATGGTAGTAGCTGGTACTAGTGTAGGAAATAAACGAGAAAGGATTGTAGTCAATAGGAAAAGGTTTCTAGATATCCTTAGTGGATGGCTATACTAGGAAATGGTAGGGTCGACGAAGGGGTTGATCGTAACTGTGAGGTACTTAAGAAGATCTGCTAAGGTCTCAAGCACGTGGAGGGAAGCTTGTATTTAATATATACACTTTACTGTTCCTACTTTCGTATTTCATGAGCGAAGCTAGTAAAATGCATAGATGTCTCCTTGGTTATACAGCGGTTAGTGAGTCTGCTGTCTTTGCTATGTCCACGTTTAACAAAATGTTTTAAGTTTGAGGTTGAAGACTACTTGTCTCACCCCGAGTCGTCGCACTTTAGTAATCAAAACAAGTTCGCCTTTTGACGCCACGTGTAGAGGGGAAAAAAGAGCAGAGAAGAGCAGAGCAATCGATGAACCAAATAATACTTTCTACAAAAGCGGAGTTACCAAGTCACCCAAACCACCCCTTCTTTTCCTTCCCTTTCCTTCCCTCCCCCATCTCATCCCTCCTCTTCTCCTATCTAAACCGCCAAAAATCAACTCCCCACCCAAACACCTCCCCCTCAATCCGCAGCTCCCTCAACCTCTCCTCCTCCCCCTTCGCCACCATACACCCCATCTCCCCTTCCCCCTCTACCCCACCCTCCCCCTCCCCGGGACCCATCATAACCCCCTCCAACCACTCCCCCACCCCGCCCTCCACCCCCAGCACCCTCGCGACCCTCACCCCCCTAACCCCCACAAGCAGCCTCAAAGCCCCTAACCCACACCCCTCAAACTGCGCCTGCCAGACCCGCACCTCCAAGTACTCCGCGCCCGAGAACGCCCTCGCGGCCTGCTTCGCAGTGAACATAGCGTCCGTATCCAAGCGTAGACTCAACTGCCAGCGCGTGATCAAGCGCAGCGGGTCCGGGTGGCAGACCGGCAGGGATGAGGGAGAGGTGTAGTAGTGCGGTAAGGAAGTGAGGAGCGAGGGGTGGGCGTGGAATGTGTTGTGCGTGTAGAGGAGCGGGGAGGCTTCGGCGGCGATGAGACGGCATGTACTCAGGATGGAGGGGTGGAGCGGGGGTGGGGAGGTTGTGTGGGTGTGGTCGTGGTCGGTAGATTTGGTGAGGGTTTTTAGGGGGACGTAGTTGGGGCAGAGGAGTGCGGTGTATATTTTATTGCGGAGTTCGGCGGGGAGGCGGAAGAAGAGGGAGATTGTTTGGGGGTTGGGCGGGGGGTGGTCGATGGCCATTGCGTCGGATGTGTCGTGCGATGGTGGTGATGAGACGGTGGTGGTTTTGTTGAGCGGTGGGGCGAGGAGTTTGGCTTGGAAAGTGGGAGATGGAGTCGCGAATGTGGGCGTTGGGTATATTGTTGATGATGCGATTTGATGGTGCATCTCGACGTTGTTGGTTGGTACCATGGTATCGGTGGTGGTTGTGGGATGGAAGTACATCGCCCAAGTCGCCATGTGGTAGTCGCCTTCTTATTCTTCCTTCTGTCTTTTTCTCGTATTCGATTTCTCCGCCAAGCTGCACTCAATATAAAAAGTAGCAGTGTGGTGTCGAGAACGATTTTCCAAAGAAGTTTTCGAAGAAACTTTCTGATGGTGAATGAGGTCGCGTTCAAGTAAGTCGCTGCGTTAATCTCAACGGTGATAGATTGAATCTAGCAGATTGCATGCATGTAAATTAAATTCTCAGCCGCATAATCCTCCCCTTATATACAGTGTACTTATCCCTTGAAAAATATTCTTTATTGAAACATCACGCATCACGTTGTTTGCCATCCGCGGTGGTGGTGTGAGTGAGGTCCGACCGCACCCGTGGTCCGATCTCACCCGGGAAAGCGGTCCATGCGCTTATCAGCCTTGTGCCATTCGAGAAAACCTGCAAAGCTCCACTATAAAGTCGTCCCACCCGGACCTGAGAAATAATAAAAAAGGATCGAAACATGATATCGGTACGTACCGACGTGCGATTTTTTGATGTCCTGGAGATAAGTCGGGATGATACGACCATAACCACGTCACAGCTCTGAGGCCCAGGCTGATTCTGAGCTGAGCTGACCGGGAATTCCGAAATGTTGTCCAGCACTTCCTCCTTCAATGCATGTGGGAAAATATGCTGAGTTTCTTCTATCGAAGTATTCGAGGGTGCTGTGTTCTCAGAGTAAAGGTACGTCCAAAACCTATGCCCTCTCCTCGCCCGCGCGAGGAATCGCACTGCGATTGCAAGACGTTCTAAAACATGGTTTCTGCGAACGCAGAATTTTCCAGTTCAATCCACGATCAGGAATCGAAACTCAAGGGAAAGCATAATGGGGTATTATGCAACTCGTAACCGTTCTCTTATCCGTTCCTTCTCATAACATGTACCCCAATAGATCCTACGCGTTGAAGTATGCGAAACTTTATGGCGGTTCCATCTCTTCGCCTTTCAATTCCATATTCCTGAAAATTCTGCTTTCCGTCGTATCCAGAACTCTCCCCATCATCAATTGCTTTCCCACGCATGTCCAAGTACCTCGATTTCTCTTCTCACTCAGACCAACCCTCCCGCTACGAGACCCGCCACCACGCCCATTCCCACAGCCAGCCTCTCCACACCTCTCGTCTCCGCCGCGCCTTTAATTATCGTCCTCGTAATACCGACCTTTCCCGTCAAAGTCCCCATCCCCATAACCCCACTGCCCGGCGCCGGCGCAGTCGTCTCACCCATCATCTTGAACATCAAAGTCGCAGTCGTCGGTACCCAAGTCTGTGATCCTGCAATCCATGTTTCAACCCATTGAACGGTTACTGAGATGGAAACCGAGGGATTCGCGCCAGCGGCAGGGACGCCAGGCGGTGGGGGTACGGCTGGAGGGTTTGCTGGAGCAACGGGTGCAACAGGATTGGCAACAGGAGCGGCTGGGGCTACTGCGGGAGGGACGGCTGGCGCTGGAGCTGGATTGACAGGAGCTGGATTGACAGGAGCTGGATTGACAGGAGCTGGATTGACAGGAGCTGGATTGGCAGGAGCTGGATCGACAGGAAGTGGATTGACAGGTGCTGGATTGACAGGTGCGGGAGCGACGGCCGGGTTTGCATTCGGGACTGCTGGATTGGCGGGTGGAACTGGGACGGCGGGGTCTGCGTTTGGTACTGGAGCTGCTGGATTGGCGGGTGGTACAGGAACGGGAGCAGGTGGAGCGGGAGCGGGAGCTGGTGCTTGACGCATTCTGTGTACCTTTCGTCAGTATGCTGTTTCGTCACGAGTACACTCGGCTCATCAGTCCCAGTAAACTTACTCAAGCTTCTCGAACCACGACATAGCCGCGGACGTCGGCTTCGGAGAATGTGAACATGGTACCAACCCCGGCGTCGCAGCCGACAACACCGATGAAGAAGTGAAGCGCAGCAACTCAGCGAATTGCATGGCCGAAGCCAGTGTCGAGAGAGCGAGGACCACCAGGGCCAGTTTTGGTAGATACATGTCGGGCTGTATGTGATATGCTGTCTCTGTGCGTTATACGCGATAGAGGCAATGCCCGAGTAAAGCTGCACTCGACTCTCGCATCCAGGAGGCGGCGGGCATAGGTGTTTTCTTCAGTCAATGTCCGCGGTGCTGTCGTGCAACCGGGTACGTCGTAGTGATTGGCCTGCGATGTGCTCTCCGAGATATTTCCAGGTAACGGTGCCGTAGGAAGTAATCGCACGAAGCAAATAAGCTTTTTCTGCGCGACGCTGGGCGAAGAACTACTCGAGTCGCTTTGCGTACAAAGGAAAGTGCCAAAAGAGTGCGACCCGCTAATGAGGGAAGAGTAAGAGGTGTAGCATAAACGAGCGTGGGGTAAAGGAGTGTGTGGGTTGTATGGTGCTGTCTCGGCCCTTGGGGAGAAGAAGGGTAAACAAGAATCGAGCGTGAGGGAGGGACTGCTTTCTTGACGCGTCCACGAAGGAAGTGACGATACCGAGTAAGGGACGTACGGAATGTGTCACCCACCGGCACCACGCTACCGAACAAATCGTAGTAGCAACCCTCCCAGATCTTTTTAATATCAATTCTCTCCCATTGTTAACTGTTCCCAAGTGCAGCCAATTGAACTACACCCACGCTGCTCTTGCCATACCCTTTCCGTAGCGGTTGCCACAGCGATACATCCACTTTCCTATCTCAACGCTCTTTGGCTGATTCCGAGGGATCGAATAGCATCTTTGAGGCGAGGAAATACGGCGTCATGCCATCGTCGTCACCTATCCGTTTCTCCATCTAATGCCATCGCTGTCCACGCAAATTCTTAAGTGACTCTAGTAGGCACCTATTCCGCCAAAGGAACTAGTAAGCCTCACTACCTATTGCTTCGTTCAATGTTCGACGTATTTCCCTGTTGGCGCAACGCGTGGAGCACGCACGCGATGCCAAAGATACTCCATCTCATTGCCCACAGCTCAGGTTAGGTCGATCGAAAGAGAGGGAAAGGTCCATGGAGGAGGGCACAATAACAAGCTCCCCCTTCCATCGCTTCGTTTCACAAGCCAACAAACAGTACCCCCACAAGAGGGTGGGGGGAAAGAGAGAGTGTGTGTGAGAGGGGGTGGGGGATGAAGAAAGATGTGCCTGCGGAGCTGGAGCTAGAAACGATAGTAGTCATATGGCCCACCCCACATACAACGTCGTCGCGTCGCCGGCGCTATTTAGGAAGAACACCCGCGAATACGCTGCCATGTCGATATAGGTACAGTACATACTTGAACAAAAACAATAGAAAAATACGAATTGCAAAAACGGCACACACACCGCAAGTCGGAAACGCAAATGCAGTGCAGGGTTCTATCCACTCGCCATCACCAGTCAGCTACCCAGACCTCGAAACCTCCCCCAAAAGTTATCCTAGATATATAAAAGACAAAAAACTACCCTAGGACCTAGGTAAACCTTCCACACTCTCCCGCGCCACCACCACCAGATCATCCCAACCCACATGTACCGCCACCCTCCCGGGCCTAGGTACCCTATACAAACCTGTCATTATCGGGAATTGGTAAACTCCCAAAAATAGAATTGACATGGAGAGGTATTTGATGCTTACTTATCCAATAGTCAATAGTTAATAGTCGCCGCACCTACCCACTAGCCATGGCAGACCGGTCATCTCATCTCATGGTCATCTCATCTCGCTTGAATACCTAGAGGCTAGAGGGGGAACGAATCTCGATACATAGCGCAGTAGTGGTCCCGACTCCCCCGTATTACTAACTTACAGTCATTATCGTATCGTGTTCGTCTTCATGCCCAAGTCCCCGCCTGGTAGCTAGAACACATTTCAGTGCAACCCTCTTTCCTTGCTTTGTTGGTGTTCAGCAGGGCTAACATGGAGCGGAGCGGAGCTGACGCGTGTGACGGGATACACTGCGACTGACGCATGAGATCAGATCAGAAAACAAGAAAGGCAGGTAGGAAGAGACACGAGACCGTCTTTGGAAAAGTACGTAGTAAACTTTTGGAATTAGTATCAGTATCAGGACTAGTATCGCTATTTGCGCATACACCTCACTCTACCACCATACAATATACATGCATCACAGAGACGACTCTGACTTTGCAATTCCATTCCATTGCAAGCCAACTCAGAGCGAAGCCCCGAGGGCACGCGACTGATATGCTAGGTAAGTAGGTGGGTAGTGGTGTATCCAACCTTAACCTCAACCTCGACCTCAAGCCTCAAAGCTTGGCAGGAACCAAACCACAGATGCATGCTACAGTAGCAGATGCGAGGCGAGGCGGGGCGCTTCCATCATATCTCGTCTTCAGACACTGGAATGGTGGCCATCCATGCACAACCGCAGTCCCAACCCTCCCTCCATCAGGGCGCCTCACTGCTATCCCATCCTAACGACCACAAAAGCACCGAACAACGACAAGTGGTATCAAGAACTGCCCCAAAACCCCCTCGCGAAAACCCATCAAACCATCCATCAATCGTGAAAAGCTCCTCCTGAGCACCTCCATCCCCAATAATAAAAAGCGATCGAGAAATCGAGCTCTCTTTATCCGCAAGAAGTAAACTAAAAGTAAAGTAAAGAGAAGAAGCAAAAAGCCGTGCTGGACCAGAAAGAGAAAAGACGAGAAGAGGAAGAAAAGTCGGCAGGCCGAAGCAAGCCATACAAAACGGTATATACAAGAAGCCGTGAGATACTAAACAGCATATTGTATGTGTAAAACCGGGTAGACCAAGAAAAAGAAGAAGAAGAAAAGTAGAAAAGGTCCAGCAGGGAGAAGGGTCGACGGAAGATCAAAGGAAAACGCCGTGGTGCCCTCGTGAATGCGCTCGTGATGATGCGATTTCGCTCGGTGTGGTAGAGAAAAAGGAAATATTGCTGTGCATGCATGTGAGATGCCGTCTTGCGAAGAATCCGCGGATTAAAGTCGCTATCAAAAACTGTGTTTGAAGAAAGTTGGACGCTCGCAAGTCTTATATTAACGCCCAGCTGAAGAAGGCGACAAATATCGAGACGTATATTGACGACGAAACACTTGCAAGACTCGAAGCGCCGCTTGTAAGCTTATATGTCGTCTGGCCCGGCGTCTTTTGCCCTCCATCTTGCGAGAAAAAATATGTCTTCGCATTCGCCCCGTTGGGTGGCGTGGTCTGCTCTGGGATCTGGCAGACCTTTGCCGGGTCAAAGGTAGGGCACTTCTTCTTGTAGGCGTCTGTGCGCGCCGTGTCGGACGAGTTGAAGTACGCCTTTGCATACGAGACGGTGAGGGCGGTGTCCTTGTCCGGCGGGCCAGCAGACCAGAGCGGGTTCCCCGTGCTCCAATGCGTCATCATCATGGGACCACCCTGATTAGGCACATTTTCTGTTGTGGTGTACAGAGCCTTGCCATCGACAAAGAAGGTGACTTTCCCAGGGCTCCAGTCATAGCGGTACTCGTGGAAGTCCTGGTCGGGCCTGAAATCGAGGTGGTGTACTTTGAACGTGTTCGTGCCCGCGGCGTTTCGGTTGGCTGCGGATTGCTCGGATTGGAGTACGAGGTTGACTGCGCCCTGTGTGCCGTTGAAGTCCTTGGTGAGCAGCTCCATGTCGATCTCCATTGCATTGGAGAGATACTGCGCGCCATGTTAGTTTGATAGGCGTCAAAGTCCGATCTGCTGTTTCATACCCAATACCAAGCCCCACAGGTTCCACCCGTGCCCATCTTCATGCTCGCACGGTAGCTACCATACATCAGGTCTCTCCGTACACTTGAGACCTCTGCACTGGGGACAAAGCCATGCGAATGGTCGCCGCGCACCCATAGCCTGAGTCCTGCATCGCCGCCTTTTTCGCTCTCGCCTGTCCAGCTCTGCGGGTCCTTCAACGGGTTGAGCTCGACATTACCGACCTCCATCTCCTTGCCGTATGGGCCGAATGCTGCCTTGGACGTCATGTTGTATTCCTGCGGCCGCCACCCGAACTCTGTGACATTGTTGCCCTTGGTGTGGAGGAAGTCGTTTTCGATTAGGTCGTAGAAGACTTGGTAGTTCGCGTCGGTGGTCTTGTTGAGCGAGTATCCGCACTCGCATTCCGCGCTGGCTGTCGCGCAAGCAGACGTTAGCACAAACTTTCGAGGTTGTTTAGAGGCGTCGGCAGGCGCAAGCGACAGGTGGTGCACTCACTCAAGCGAGACATGGCCAGTATCAGCCAGGGCATTGCGCCCACGGCATCGCGAAGTCTCCACATGTTGTACATATTAAAGCGAGTGTGGGTGTAAAACAACGAAAGAAACAGAGGCTAAAGGAGCGACAGGGAAAGAAGGGCGCGTCGTGGTAGGGAGAGGGCCGTGGCTAAGTAGGAGGAGCAATCGGCCGTTGGTGGAGCGTCACAAGTGCAGCGGGCCTTGTGCTTTTGGGGCTTGTCCCTGTCTGCGGCAGAACAGGCAGAACGGTCCCAAGAGCGCAATTTGGGTCGGCCAGTCACGCTCGGGCCCTGCGCAGTTGGGCGTGCGTTTATGCTGATCGAGGAACAGTAGCACTGCGGCAGAAGCGGGCCCGAAATAACCGGAGTCAAAATAGCTGCTCGAGTCGCTCGCTGATAGGCAGGGCCGCAGTGACGGCTGATAAGGACTCAGAGGCGGCCGTGGTGATGCCGCAGCATTCCAGGCGGCCAACAGCCAGGCCAACGGTCGTGCAACTGCGTTCTCCATGCGGCTCGCCGTCGCTTCTCATATTCTCCTCAAGCCCCAAGTGTGCATGACATGCAGCCCTTCCTTTCCATCCAACGCTCCGTCAGACACTGCACTGCAAGGGGCACGCCGCCGGGTTGCCCCTGGCTGCTTCGCCGAGCCCTCGTCTAGCTTCCCCAGGATTCTTCTGTCTGTCATCTGTCATCGTGGAAATTACCGTACCGTCATCCGCTGGACCAGAGTCGCGTGAGAGGAATTTTTCTCATCGTTACAGGTTTCAGTAGTTCCAGAGGCACGACTATCGATTGAGCATCAGCACCGAGCGACAGGAAAGTAGAGGCGGAGTGTCCACGCCACTCCTTCCCTCCCTCTCCCATCCTTCCACCATAGGAGGCGGCGAGAGGCACAGCGAAGGCCCATGCAAATCCCAATGTAAAACATTGAACAATGCCATGGTTCCCCAAGAAAAAGAACAATCCCAAGCACACCCTCGTCGATCTGTCCTCCCTCTCACGCGGATAAATACTACCCTATTATTCTGTTCTTCAAAGAAGGTACCTCGGAAATCTCGGACTCGACTGCAATTACCTGCGACTTCAAGACAAGATCTTCACGCAGGTTCGAATGTGAAACCTCCTCACTCTCCGTTGCCCTTTATGCAGTTACACTCACCTCAGCGCCTACCAACTCTTCTAATCACATCCACCGCTGCGTAACCCCCCTTTCTCCCCCCCCTCCATAACCCAACAAATTGGACAACCCATCCCTTCCCACCCTTCACCAGATCGCCGCATCCCACACAACAAATTACACAATCCTACCCTGCGCATCCTCCACCAATCACACCCCACACCCAGCTCCCGCGCCTGAAGCCTCGGCACCGCGCCACCCCAATCCAGTAACTCTGCGTGCTCTGAAATAACGTCCTCAGGCACTAGGCCTAAAACGCGATCACTTGTGAAGATTACAAGGTGCTATCGACACGGGTGGAGAGAGGCGCGATCAATGCCCGGGGGCGACTGCCCGGAGGGGAAATAGCGACGGACGCTGGGCGGTAGGGGTATTTGTAGGGACAGTCGAGGTGGTATAGGTAGGGATGTGTCGAATTTTTTTTACCTCATGGGAATCGTAATTTTGTGGGTGAGATTGTTATTGGGACGGCGACGACGTGCGTCGTGCGGCGGGTAATCTGTAAAAGACTCGCGACCGTGGCTCTGGTTGATTGTTGTCGTTTATCGAGGTTCCAGAGAGGAACTTGTCATGTGATGGAACGAACTTGCATCCATGGATGTGTCCTCTCTTAGATCTATCTCATCCCATCCCATCCGATCTCACTTCATCCTATAATATAGATGGTAAAAGGCAATACAAACACCCGCCGTGCACTAAGGAAATACTTGCGCCGCTATGAACAATAGCCTTCGCCGCAGCAGGAAGCCTCCTTCGAAGTTCGGATGCAATGCCTGTGAAAAGCACAGTATCTAGCACATTGGCATAGTGGCACATAAAATGCGATCAACACCAGCACGTCCTGACTCCTCCAGCCTCAGCGTCCACCTCCGTCCCGGCCCCAGCCCCGGCCCCAACTTCCTCCCAAGCTCTCAAGGCGCAAACGCCCAGGTCCCAGGGCCGATATAAAAGAAGGACCGCGAAATTGGTCCCAACTTCCAAGAAAGAGTTACGCACACTGACGTCGCACGCCAGCCGCCAGCCACAGCAAACCGAGCTGCAGCAAATTTGCCGTAGATAGGATCTTTATCCAAGCCATGCCGGCTAGTCTCTTGACACTTTCTTGTATAAATATATCCCACAGACCACATGAACACAAACAACCTGAACACCTGAACGATTGAACAATGACATGATAGTATTTGCAGCAAGTGCCAAGGTGATATATCGCGCTCTACAATAATATCAAGCAACCAAGCAATTGAGAAAAAAAAGTCCATATTTCCCAACAGTAGAGTAGATCCCATCCCACCCATTCCGCCCACCCATCGTGAAGCCCAAAAATTTCAACAAAGATGATTGCCCGGCCGTAATTAATCATGAGAACGGGATAGTTAAAGTGGTATATGCCAAAGACCCACAAGAAGAGCAGACTGCAAAACTAAAACGCCATTTCTGCCCGAAGGACATGTCGAATAAAGGCCGGGAAAGGGAAGAAGAAGATTGAAGGTAAACACGCGGGAAAAGTCGTTCGCAGGCAAGGATGTTGGGGTATCGGGGTCGTATGTAACTTTCTCAAGGATCGATTGAGTTTGCCGTCGCAACATGGCAAAGGGGTCGAAACGAGTCTTCTTGCTTGTGGCGCGAGGCAGCGGGCTTCTCGCTCACAAGAATCCAGACTCACTCAGCAATCTGCGTTCGCATCAGCAAACCATTCCATTGCTTCTTCCCTGCGCCGCCTCCGCCGCCGCCACCACCGACACCCGCACCACGCAATACTTCGTCAAAGTATTCCGTGGCACCTCCCCAGCCTCGATCGCCAAAGCTATTAGTAGAAAATACTGACCTAGCAATCTTCTCGTCCTCTCTCTCCCGAGGCTCCACCTGCAAACTCGTCTCGTACATCTCATGCACATCGCCAGCAGACTGCATATTCGTGAGGATGTAGTCCTGTAGTTCCGGCACCGGCTGCAGCGGGTAGGGGACGTTTTGGTATTGCTGGATGTCCCGGATGACTTCGGCGGTTTTTGCGCGCTTGGCGAAGTTGATGAGATTGGTTTTCTTGATGAGTGAGGGGATGCCGTCTTCGATGAACGTCAGGTCGGTAAGATAGACACCTGCGGGAATCCGTTAGCGGGAGGTCTGTGGAGTGGGAGGAGAGGTGGGGGCGGTAGAGAAGGGGGGTGATACCGAAGAAGGGAATGCAGGGTGGGTTTGCTTTGTGCAGCGTATCACGGTAGTCTGCAAAGTTCTTGGTGCTGCCCATCAGCTTGCGCATGTTCTCCAACGTAGTCATAGAGCGAGCGTTGACGGCGCTCCATGTCCGGTTGAGACGGTGGATGGGTGCAGTGCCTAGAGCTGAGATGATAGAGGTTAGAGTCGAGAAGTTGTTGAGAAGACGACATTTGTCTGCGACGTTGACGAAGTGCTTGATGACGATGACTCGTCGCTTGACGTCCTGCTGTGTAAGAATCATCTGCGCCACCCAATTGGTCAACTGGTTGGAGTGCAGAATGAGCGCCTTCACGTTCGAGGCTGGATCGGGCTCGCCGGGCGCAAGCTTCTTCTGCCATGTCTTGTTGAGACATTCCGTGGGTCTAATCTTGCCGTAGAGTCGTGATTCGATGATGGTGAGCTGGCGAGCAAACTCTGTGGGGTCGATATCGAGGAACTTGAGCTTCTTCATGTGCTTCGGTAGGATAGGCTGTGGCGTGTTGGAGCTCATAGTGAGAACCATACGCTTCGTTGGCATGTCAGGGCCGCGAGACCGTTGCTCCACCGAAGTCATCAGAGGTGCAGCTCCGGGAGTACTGGTCGTGGCGACGTGATCTTTGGCGAAATTGTATACCCTTTGGATCAGAATCCTAGCCTCTTCATCATTGCCTTCCATCCAGTAGTTGTCGAACCAACTCTTGAGAATGTTCACCACTCGGAACCGGATCGGCTTCTGTTTCTTGTCCACCCACATCTGGTAATCTTCCTTGGCCAAACCGTATGGCGGCTGAATGCTCCACCTCTTGACAAGCATCTCGAAAAGCTCAGATGCAGTGGTGAAAGAACGATACGTGAGTAGGAAAGTGTTATTGAAAGCAGGATCCAAACGGTCGTGTCGAGTGAGCTGTTCCACAAGTCCTTGCAATGTGCCACCACGAAGCTGCGGTGGGTTGAGTTTGTGATCGTAGGAGATTTCCCCTTCATGGTCAAGCTTCAAGAACTCAGGAATTTCCTCCACCACAGCTGTCTGTGGTATCACCGGGACCTCGCCGAAGAAGTCCTTGATCTTCTGCTTATTGATGGGTCTTGGAGGCTCGGGCTTGTCGTCCAGGTCCAGACTCTGGCCTTCACTATACGTGTGAGCCTGAGGCATCTCTCCAATCTTCGGTCTGGCCACGGAAAGACCCCTCATGTGTGAGCTGGAGACGTCTGTTTCAGTCATTCGGCGCGAATCTTGACGGACGTGGTCGCCGGCGGGGATCGCTTCTGAAAGATGCTGTAAAAGACCGTATTGGTGAACCACACTCGTCTCCAAGTCCCTAGAAACGGCTCGGCAGGCGTTGATACGGTCCTCCAATGAGTCGCCACGAGTCTCCGCCCATTCGTCTGCTAGCGGTGCAGCAACCCCTTGGCAGCAGATGACCAGTTCCGAGACCAAATCATAGACTCTTTGCTTCTGGATGCTGAACTCTCCTAGTGATTGGCCCTGCATAGTGGAGCTTAGCGCAGAGAGGTTGAGTGACTCGATCGTCGATATCCACGGACGGCACACATCCAGAACTTTGCCAGCGCTGTTGCAGATGGCATCACCAATGATTTGGTGACGATGCGGCGTAACAATCTTGTCGCGCACCACGAGTTGCTCGTCGAGCCTCCGTATGCTCGAAACAATCAGCCTCTTCAGATCTTCTAATCGAACCAGCACATGGGAGTCAAGTTTCACCGTCGGTTCAACCATTGGCTCGTAGTCTTCTTGATCAATGAAAGACATGGAAGTTGCCGAGTCGCGTACATCTATGCCATTATTGTGCCAGTTGCCGCCAACGTTGCTGCCTAGGACGAAGCCGGGTACAAGCCGTTGGATGTCTTCACCGCGCTGCTGCCGGGCTACCTCTACGAAGCCATACACTCCGTTCAACACCCCATCAGCTTCCTTTAAGCATTTTGAGTAGGAATCCGGCGGGGGAAAGTCTGACGCGGCAATGTGCGAGGAGAGAACCAGCTTGGAGAACCGTGACATGGTCTCCCGGAAGTGGGGGTAGAGTGCCTTGTTCGTCGAGATGATCGAGGGGTTTCCAGAGTGATTGTCCGTTGTTCCAGAGCCAGCAGCAAGTAACAGACGCAAATGGTCTGATATATCCTCAGCCCTCTTCACAAACTCGGCGCGATCGCTGTTATTGATAGCTTGTCGGTAACGGTCGACCGCACGGCGCATGTCCTCCACCATGCGGTTCCATGTGAGAGGAATCGGGTTGATCTCGTCGTAGAACCTACGGGACGCAGCGGAAGACGCAGGCGGTCCGCCAACGGGGCTGTTAGCAAATGACGTGGCAGTGGTACCGAGAGCGGGTATAGTAGCGACCGAAAAGCTCGTACCGTTTGTCTCGTTAGCTCTAGCAAAGGAAGATGCAGCATTCATCGAGTCCATGGATGTTGCCGGCGACACGCCGTCTGACAACCTCTTGCGTCCGGGCTGCAAATGCCATTAGCCTTGTGTATTGTGTCAGTGTCGAGGATCTTACCAGAGAGCTGTGCGAGGTCGACATTGCTGGGCCTTCAATGTCCGAAGCCGAATTCTCGTCGTCCGTATCATCTACATTGTAACCCGAAGCCATCATTTCTGGGGGCGGCCGCGAACCATCTGGTATGAAGACATTGACACGATCCCGCGGGCCATTTTCGTTCGGTGTGGGCGTTTCGAGAGGAAGTTCCATTGTACTGACACCAGTCAAGGTGTTGAAGTAAAACAAGCGGCCGTCTGAAGTGGCCTGGGGTATCCAGAACGCCGCCTCCTCATCCCGTGAGCTCGCGTTCCTCTCGATGGGCAGTATTGTGTCGTTTCCATTCAGCGATTCCGTGTCCGAGTTTGTGTAGTCGGTGCCGCCCAGCGACTCTCTGTCCTGCTCGTCCTGCTCGGCCCCGTTGTGGTCCTCGACATCCTCCACGTCGCCGGTGACGACAGCGCAGTAGTTTGAGGGAAACCAACCGCGGCACCCATTGATAACGCCATCCCACCAACCACTCTCCAGCTGGTTGATCACTTGTATGATGTCTCCCTGTTGGAAGCTCAAGGACGTGCGGTCGTCTGCCTCGTCTGTTTGGCGTGCAGGTTAGTCATTGTCCGCGCGGAGCAGGGAGAGTACGTACAGTCATATAGCGCGCGCACATACATGGAAGGCGGGGGGGATGTGCCGTTGAAGCCGTTCATGGTCGCAACGTGGATAGTGGGCGTGGCAAGGGCGTGTTGGTCGGTGGCTGGCGTGCTGCCGCGTGTCTTTTGAGTCTCCTCTCGCGCACTTGGAGCATTCACAGCACGACCTAGCGCAAGCAAATGTCGTGCAGCGTGCTGGACGGAGATGTCCAGGCAGCAGTTGTAGTATCGTCAAGGTTTGGTGAAGGGGGGTGATTGGGCTGAGAGCGGCGCTGGCGCTTCCACACGAATCAGCGTCGCAGCGAATGGTTCGTCAGGACAGCCTGGCACATGGAGTAGGAGACGCGTAGGTGGAAGAAGCGAGCGAGGTGGAGGAAGAGCAGCGCCTAAAGGACTATAGGATTCGGCGTCTTTGGTTGTTGGGCGATCGTGAGACCTCCCGGAGTTGTGGAGTCCGGCCAGCCCTCCCGGACAGATCAGTTCACGTGACCGAGGCAAGGGATTGGCTGGACATCTGGAACGCATCGACGGAGTCCGCTGCCATAGTGCGTCCATCTACCACTCAGGTAGGTGCATTGATTTCCGTATGCTGTCCCCGTACTCTGCGACGTTTCTACTTTGGTGTGGTGTTCGGCGACTGTTCGCAGCAAATCGTGGTTGGCAGGTGGGTGTACCAGCGGCGGAAGTGCGCACATGCAAACAACAGCCGTCCGTAGCCATCAAAGACGTTCCCGTTCCCGTTCCCCATTCCCTCCACCGCTCAGCCCGTCGCCCAAAATTTGAGTTGAAAATAATGGCCGGCCAACAGAACCCATCCTTCCCGACCGCTGGTCTTGTTCCTTTCCCTTCGAACCACGCCTTCAATTTGAAGCATAAAAATGCCGCTTTGGTACACTCGATGGGCCGTTACTGACTCGCCATCGCCAAGCCATCTACCCCATCTGTTTGAGCGCTTTCAAGGGATGGACGCTGCTCCCAGAACGGCGGACTCGGTTTGTGTAAAGCACATAACCGTCGCCTTCATGCGAAGGCTTGACCGAGCAGCGCAGTGCAGTATCAGCTTGAGCGTCCCGTCTTTACGCCAAGCATGCAAGCACTGTTCTTCGCGTGGTCTAAAGATTCTACGAAAGAGTGTGGCTTGAGGAGGGGTCACGACAGACAAGCCAGGGTACTGGCCCCAAGCCACTAGCTTCGCGTGGATGTGCAGACCGCCATGTCTATCGCCATGTCTATCACTCCTTCACTCGAGATGGACCGTGATCTAGCCAAGCCATCGAGGCTTCGATTGTGCATGGACGAACGACCTGGCAACACAACATCTTCCTCCCGAACCATCCCCGAACGCCTACTAAGCGCATAGAATGCCATGTGAACACCACGCCTCTTGATTCTTTCGAGGTTGCTGATCAACGATACAAACTGTTGGCTTGATACCTATCAGGGGAAAAATCTGCGAACATTTCTAAGAGTATCATCACGAGGTAAAAGAGGATTTGCGGTGTGAATGCTCAAACCATGGCTCGAAGTTCGGGTGACTGCGGATGAGCTCAAGCTGCCTCGACCCCATACAGAATAATTCAACCCATCTCCCGCAAACAAACATATCCTTCAACAACAGATATACGCATAGGGGAAAGCTATGCGACATGTATAAGTTGTTCCAGTTTTATAGCTAAGATGCGGAAACGATCGACTGAAAACCACAATAGGTAAAAGGTGCATTTCACAAATATTGTCAGCCTCCTAACATGAATATTCATAAATCCAAATCACAGCACCATGCACACCGACAACCGAAAGCCAATCATCGAAGCGAGAAACAGAACGAGCCTCTATTTCCCTAATCGTGGCCGCCTTTCACAGGACAACGCCAGAAGTGTTCACAACACACTACTATCGTCGTCCATAACAAGGAATATCGACAAAGAGCAATAGCTAATCCACCAAAAAAAAACTATCTACAAGCCTTCTAGATCTCCTCCGTAAATACTCCATCCATCATATTCCATCCATGATCATCGCCATCGAGTCGTAGAAGGGAAGAGTTCGGACTCTGCGAGTCACTCCTCAGTTCTTAGTTCGGAGAGGAGGATGCTGGTGATGAGGAATCAGAGGCGTGGTAGAGAAGGGGGTAACTTACGGTCCGAATATAGTGTACTTCTGAGCAGCCTCGGTATCGATTCCCTCAAGTATCGCGCTCAACATCAGGGGCAGTGACGTTGCGAGCCACTCACTCGAGGGCAGCGATGGTGGAGCCGACGGAGCGGACAGGGCGCCTATGCATCATTGTCAGTCCAATCTCATCACCTCATCGTCACCGTTTCAACCGGAATCGACGTACGAGCAAAGTGCACCGTTGATACCGCAGGTTTTGGCCGACATGGCGGTAGTGAAGGTGAACGCAGCGATGACGGCGGTGAGCTGCATTTTATCAGCCGGTGGTAATTAGTTGCTTTTAACAAGGGTTGAAAAAGTTGGATTGAAAAGTTGGTGGAGACATTCAAAGACAAACTTGTGTTTGTGGAAAGGAAGGGAATAAAGGCGGCGGGACGGGTACAGACGAATAAAGGTGAACTGGAGAATATATTTTATGGACGGTGAAGGAAGGTTATATGGACATTTGGGTGCAGGCTGTGTTCTGCACTCCTATTGCTTGGAATTGGTATTTAAATCGCTTTGGTAAGTATAGTTATCATAATCGTTTAGCATGTTGCTGTTGTGTTCACTGGACTGGTTAGACTCAATTGGTTGAAGACTTATACGCTTAGTGCGCTGTTACTCAGCGCCTGAAGTGTACATACATGCGCGTGTCCGTGAAACGATACGCAGATCTACGTCAAATCTATAAATGTGTAGAGATTGGCCCTAAGGCTAAGACACGGCAGCACTACACATATGATGTCCGTTGATTTTAACGATATCTGGAAATATCCTTGAACTCGATTTGATACTGCATAGTATGCATAGCGCAGGACAGCAACAAACGCACACAATCCTGTTATCTTGCCCATGAATGACAATCAAAGACACCTCCCTTTCTCTTCCATACTCCAAACCCCAAATACCACTTCAAATTTATATCACAGGCTTGCACCACACCTCATCCATCCATACTTACCTACCTACCAAATCGCAAATCCCAACGCAACACGAACTCCTCACACTCCTACAGGCAGGCGACTATAACGAGGAGTTACACTGAAGTTAAGTCTCAACTCTCTAGGGGGGAGGGGAAACAAGGGGAGAAAAGGTACCTTCCCGTGGCAGTGCCAGTGCCGTCTCACTCCATTGCTACAACATCATTTATACATAGACATTCCCAAAAAGTAGGGTAAAGCGTAGAGCTGCACGCTTTCTTCTGCCAGGCGCATATTCGGAACGGAAGATCCAGTCGATGAAATTTCCGTAATTGCAGCACTCAGCCACGATAGGGGAACTATGCTAGAAACGTATTTTCGACGGGAAATGAGTGGCTGAACAGGTAGATCGCTCAAGAGGAAGAAGCTTGACGCTCTATGTTTCTGTGGGATGGCTGACATATCCTACTCTTGGAAAAGTTGAAAGGCGAAAAGCATGGCATGGAAAGAAGATATGTTGCATGCACAGTACTTGCCTTCCTTGCATTTAGGACACAGGCTGCAGTGACGGCAAAAGAAGCGATAAAATTCAGAGTGATCAAGCGGGTTGGAAGTGATGGTGATGGTTCGAAGGCAACTTGTCAACTGCGTCCGAAAAATGATCATAGGGCTGGATTGGGAAACTTAGTAGAGAATCTAGTTGAAGGGGATGCTAGTGTGCTGGAATAAAGGATGACTTTGAACGTTCCATTTTAATGGACTTGTTTCGTTGTCGATAGTGCTGTGCTACTAATGCAAGTAGCGATATGCACTAAGAAAAAGTTAAGCGAAGTTCAGCCGAGAAACACAACCCCTCAAATTTTTGTATGAGCCTAGGAAGAAAGGGCGCGCCATGTGTTGTGGTTGATACTATGGTAACGTTAGATTTGAATATTATACAATTCTGTACGCTTGCAGGCGAATCAGACACTTACTACATCGTCCCAAGTCTCGGAAGGTCATTGCCATGTCTTAGCGAGAGCTAGCAATATAGACAAGAAGCATTTGCGCGCGCACATAGTTAGCTGGTTAGAGCTTCCAATCATAACACTGGGACCCATTCCCTACTTCGCGCTCAGGGACACGCTACGTTGATCTGATTTCCGCTTCTTTCGCCCTTAACTATAAAATTCCCCATATACATAAACGGATATTTTAAGCAGCAAACAACGCAACCATTCCCGTAACGTTTCACAGCCCAACATAAACAACCTTAAGTATTAAGTCCTGTAATACACCCATAAATAACCGCACTCCAACTAATCCCTTCGATTACTCCCGAATTCCGACGTTTCGGGTCAGCACTTACCCTTTGTTGGTGGACAGGCATTCAATCAAACACACCAACACTAACCTTGGTAAGGCCCGTCGGGGATTATGGGCTCAGCCGCCTCCTTTCATGAAGGAACAATTGTCCGATGCGTGCCTTAAACGTGTTGCTTCTCACATCAATTGGTGAACCGAGCATGCAATAATACTTAGACGATGCGCTCCGTTATCGTGCTTCTGGATCTGTTGACATTTCGTGTTTTCTCATAGGTGAGAGCACTAGCGCGAAATAGGAAAGGTGGATAGGTATTACCCGGTTGGGACAGTACTTTGGTATTTCGGTTGCATTCAACATCACTTTTCAGTTTGCCCTTCGACTTCGAATCGACTAGTTTCCTATATTCTTAATGGCTTCTCAGCCAGTCGGCGACCCGGCCGAGGACGACCTTCTCGCCGTAGCGAAGTCCATGCCACTCGAGCGCCCCGAATGGACTCTCGCCCTCGGCGCACAACCATTTCTCTGGTCCGTCATCTTCTGCTTCACATGCCTGGTCATTGTTTCTTTTCCGGAGTATATCAGTCGGCGGACTGGCATGATCATCCTGTTCGTCGCTGCATATGGCGCATGGCAAACCTCCGAGAATCTTTCCCCAGACGACACATTTAACGAGATCTACACGCGGTACATCTTGATCGGCTCGTCGCATATCTTGTCCATGGCATATCAAAATGACAGCAGGAAAGAAGTCCCAAACCATCTCGACCACAAGGATGTAAAAGCTGATTGGAATCCCTGGTATAGAGGTTGGAAGAACCTGTTCAACATCCGCGGTGTAGGCACGCCGTGGGAAACCCCTTTCCTGTGGCCCGGCATCAAGTACACGTGGGAAGCACCAAAACCCGCCAACTCATCCTCGCCAACGAAGTCGGCCGACAAGAAAGACTCTGAAAAGCCCAATGCGCGCCACAACCTCACCACAAGAGGTCGTTGGGCCGGCGTCGGCATCCGCGTCGTGTACATTGTGATAAACTTCTTCCTCCTCGCCGCCTGCTACGAGTTCATGGACGAGCAAGTACTCCTTGGGACCGGACCCGCCGACTTCATCCTCGAAAAAGAAAGCATCCTCCGCCGCGTCTTCTGGACACACATCGGCAACACGCCACCCACAACGCCCGTCAAGTTCCGCGAAGTCCAAGTCCGCGCCTGGCAGGCCTTTGAGTGCATCGTAGGAGACTTTTTGCTGCTGAGTCTGTACCACGATGTCTGCGCCGTGGTATTCATCAGTCTCGGGTGGGACGAGAGTTGGGAGTGGCCGCCGTTCTTTGGCGTTGTGACGAAGGTGTGGACGATTCGCAGATTCTGGAATATGTTTTGGCACCGTGTCATTTATCGTTCGTTTAGCGTGCATGCTTCTACCTTCTCGAAGGCCCTGGGGGTGTCGCAGGGCACCCAGTTGGCGCGGTATGTCAATGCATTTTTGGTGTTTTGGCTGAGTGCTGTTATGCATGCGATGGTCAGTTCGCATCTTGGGAACCCGTGTGCGTGGGGTAGGAGTATGCTGTACTGGATGTTGCAGCCTGTGGCTTTCATCCTGGAGGCGGTTGTGCAGGGTGTGTGGAGTGCGTCTGGGGGACGGAAGGCGATGAGGAAGGCGGTTGGACAGGGTGCGTTGGAGTGGTTTGAGATGATGGTTGGGTATGTGTGGGTTTTGTGCTGGTTGCTTTGGGAGGCGCCGAAGCGGACGTTTCCGCTTATGAACTGTGAGACATAGTTGGGAAACTTGCTTAGTTCTCTTTACTTTCATGTACATGTTTCAAAGACGAAAATAGATTTTGTTCGAGATCTCTATATAATCTTTGCCGCCTACTAGCGGGCTACACTGCAGTGCCTGGACACAAGTATTCCAGACTATCAAAATCACCCCTGAAATTTAACAGCACCTACCCCCACTACATGTTGCTTACAATAAATTAATAGTGTTACCTTAGTCTACCTTCCGTTAGCAATTTTTAAGCACTATAATAAGTAGCCGCACGCGTAACAAAGAGCTAAGGCTTTAGTAGTAGAGCATGGCTTTTGCTCCTAGATGTAGGAAATGTGGCGGAAAGATTCCACACGCCGCAGGAAGTTACTTCGGAAACTTAGAGAAAGGGATATGATGAACACATGTTTACATCTACTGTAGTGATCACAAGACCACGGAATTGAGATCGGTTATGAACTGAGAAACTTTGGCCGGGTTTTTGTACCTTTACCTCTCCTTCTTATTCACCTATCCACGAAGTACTGCATGACCTGACCTTTGGGCCCTAGCCCCAGCAACTTGGCTGCTTTGGGATAACAACAGTTAACCGTTGTCTTCAAATACCTTCTTTACCAACTGCTAATAACACCCCTCCGTCATAGCCTCTATCACCGTGTGAGTCCCCCTCTATACGCTCGCCTCGCTTCCCTTGCTCACTATTAAACAACTACACAAAACTCCCTATCCTCTTTACCCTATTCTCCACCCGATCACTTACCCCTCCATATCTCACCTCCCGCGTACATCATTCACTCCCCCACTGGCACCCCCTCAACACCCCTCCACCCCCCCTCCAAACACACAAGTTCTCAGACCACGCCAACCACACATACCACGCACGGTTGAACCCCCTATATCTATCCCCATCCTCTATCCCCAATTCTTACAACCCCTCACACAATATCTCGGTCCACCTCTCCTACGCAATCCTCCCTTTATACCCTCCAATCGCCCTAGTAACCAATATCGAGTCCCATAGCTCTTCATACATTGGCATTGATCTAGGACTACACTGAGAGCATCAACATAGGGGGTGAAGTTTTGGGAACCTTGGAAGTCGTACGCCTGGCGGGATCCGTGACATCCCCTCCTTGCCTCGAGAGATCTGCGCTTGCTTCTCTTACTCCCTAGTCTCGTGCTACTGCTACTAGCAGCTACAAGCTACCAGTTACCACGTACACCATGTAGAAAGTCGCCGTTCTTGTACTGTGTATAGGGAAGTGAGACACGGGTGCGTCGACGTTGCCGGTTTAATGATTTTTTAGGTGGGACAAGAGTACAGAAGATGTGTATGAATTCAGAAAACGAAGAGATGCGGTTGAGGATGAAGATATGAAGACATAATAACACAAAGACGCAGCGAGTAGATAGGTAAGCAAGTAAGCGCCAACTAATAATAAACCAAAAATACTAATCCTATCCAATTCCTTAACAAGGCCTTTATTCTTACCCTAGATTAGCCTAACCAGAATCGTATAATAAAAAGATGTCTGAACTATGTGTGGGCATGTATAGTACAACCTCCTTACCACCTCAATTCGCCTTTTGATATATGTACGCTACGCTACAGTATCCGCTGGCAAGACCACCCGCGAAGCCCACGCAGTGACATTCCAGCAACTAGTGCACAAGAAGCACGTGTAGTGTATAGTAAGTACACCCTCACGTTCAAAGCGCCCTTAAGGTATGCTGGATATATAAGACGCGAACTTACAGAGACAACTTCTCCCTCTTCTACGCGTGGGTAAACAAACTATTCAATGTTCGTCATCGTTACAAAACAGGGTATGAATTCTAGTTTCAGTACGACTTTTTGATGTGGCAGTTACAATCAAGCTACTCCCGACGTCGTCAGCTTTTCATTTCCATCCCTTGAAACCGAGTCCCTATGGACACCCAGAGACATGAGCAGAGGTAGGAGAAGAAGAAGAAGAAATACAGAATCATATGCCGAATCCTCAGTCCATCTCTCGCCGATGGAGAAACGCCATAGAACGCCTGTCCATCCATCCACCAATTCTCACCCACACACATACCCCTCAACGTCACCCATTCTCGCTACCCCAGTACCCCTACTTCCTAACCCCCTTCGCCGCCTTACCCGCCACGCCCCTCAAATTCTCCCAGCTCTCCGCCCACTCGCTCTTCTCCTCAGCCGACATCTCCTTCCCCTTCTTACTCCGCTCCTTCGCCACCAACGTCACGCTAGTCGGCCTCTTCGTCGCGCTCGCCTCGCCGAGCTCCACCCTGCTCTTGACAAAGATATAAGGAATATTGTGGTCCTCGCAGAGCACGGGGATGTGCGAGATGACATCCATAGGGGAGATATCCGCAGCGATGATGACAATGGCGGCAGGGTCGTCAATATCCGAGACCGAGGATTTGCGCAGGTATTTCACCACCTCTTTGACGCCGCGACGGAGGGTTTTGGCTTTTGCCGCTGTAGGTTCACGGAGGGAGATTAGTATGGGTTCAAATTGGATAGATGATGGGAAAAAAGTGTTCCTTCCACTGGAGCTTTTCTCCTCTCCTCTTGTGAAGAAAGAAGAACTTACACTTCTTCACCGTCCTGAAAACCTTCTTCACATCCTTCGCATCAACAACTAGCGGCTCCGCAAATGGCACCACCTTCGTCTCCGGCGCCACCACCCGAACCATACTCTGCTCGGGCTCCTTCTCCAGCTCCGCCTCTAGCGCATCCGTCATGGCGACATCCTCTTCCACAATAGCGACCTTGCTCTTCTTCTCCTTCTTGCTTTTCTTCACGCCGCCGCCATCGACGTCGGATACGCGCTTCTCCTTCTTCTCCTTCTTGTCCTTGTGCTTGGAACTGTCTTTGCCCATTTTGAAGACGGTTTGCGTGAGATTGCGGGTGGGGTGTGGGGTGCGGGACAGGTCCGAGGGCTTTTGCTTTTGAGATGAATGGAGTTCTTGTCTGTATATCTTAGAGTTTCAGTGTACCGCAATTGACACGGCAATATGTATCTGGATGAGAATGGAGTGCCGTCGCGCGTGCTTCCTGCTGGTCGACGTGTGTCGAGCTTGAATTGAAGCTCGCGAACTTTTTTCGAAATTTCGGCAGGCAGGTGCAGATTTAGCGCGCCTTGGCGGGGTGGAAATCTTGGCAAGCACAACCACCACCACCGTTGAACAATTACCATTTTCACTGTCTCAACATTGTAGTGCCGGTGAGGTGTTCTCACGGGACTTCTTCATTCGAGTGATAGGGAGTAATACAAGGATGGTACGGGTTTTTGAAATGCTTACACAAGACTGCAAGGGAACCACAGAAGGACGCAATATTACCGTCAAAGGTATCAGCAGCATTTTATAAGTGAGTTGTATGTACTCCAATCGAGTAGACTATATATACAGGATTATACCGAGCCAAAAAAAAGGTCGCGCGCCACGATACGCCCCACTCATCTCTCATTATCACTTGAAATATCCCCTCTGCTTCCCACCGGTCCGCACCCGCTCCGCTATCCACCGACCCATCCATCCCCCTAGCGCAAAGGAGAAACAGAATCAAGCAATAGTGGTATATGCCGTGAGGAAACAAATTGGTGAGAGAAAGGGAAGAAAGAGAGAAGAAAGTGCAAGACAGGAAGAAACTTACGGAAATGACCAAGGAGACCTAATTATGTGGGGAGAAATGCTTCCAGATACCTGTAAGAAATCTGTCCGCACGACCGGGGGCGAAGGGAAAAGCGCGCATTGGGCCTGGGTCAGCCACCAACCGAGCACCAAACGAACCAACCAGACAGTCCAGCGAAAAGCAATGTCAGTGGGTATGAGGAGAGAGAGTAGGAAAGGTATTAGGTGTGGCCCCACCCACGATCCAATCCACAGTGGCCCGAGCCCAAACGTATATCGAAGCTGGACCAGACCCACCCCCATATGCGCCAGAATTACTTCGACTTTGAAATGAAAAGAAGTGGAACGAGATGGGAATAATGAGATGAAACAAAAATCGCCACACCCATATGCAGCAAAGACTGGAGATACTCGCCAAACTCCAGGACATGCTTACTCCCTCCGTATGAAAGAGAGGGAAAACCAGTCTAGTGAAGTGGAGACAAGAATGGAAGATCGTGAGTCATGAGTTCGATAGATGTTGAACGTCCATACTCAGCGCAGGACTAGTACGCCATTTGCATTTCCAGAACCTGGACACCGCTCGCTGCCATTGAGGGCGTCGCGGATCCGGAGCGTTCTGACATTGCGTCCTCATAACCGACGAGGGCCTGTGAATGTAGCTTGAAGGCTTCACCCATGAGCTTGGTGATACTAAATGTTGTTAGCGTAGTTATAATGAGATTTGATGGAATACGTACCCCCAAACTACGACCTCGTCAATCATGCTTCCCCAAAGACGTGCCACGGTGGAGCTCAACTTGGCGCCGTACACATCAACCGAGTCGTCGTCGAACAAGCTTCGCAGCTTATTGTACATTGCGAGTTCCTCCTCTGTCGCTGGCTCTTCGTCATGTTCCAGGCGATAAAGCCAGAGAGTGAGGATAACCATCAGATCCATGCCGGTAAGCGGGTGCTCGATGCTCCAGTTGGTGGCTGAAGTGCGAGCAACCCAGCGGATGCCTTGTGAAGCTGCGACCTCGATACAGTCGTAGCATTCTTGGATGACCTTGATCATTTCCTGCGAGCGGTGGACCTTGTCGCGAGCTTTGGTCATAGCAGCTGCGACCTCGTACGAGTCGTGATAGCGGAGAGCTTCCTGGACAGACTTCAGGTCAACAACCAACCGTGTCCTCGTGTTGCGGTACATAGCCATGGCGTTGAAAATGAGGGGGTGGCCCTTATGAGGCGCGCTGAGCTGAACGACGACAGTCTCGGGCTCGCAGAGCTCTAGAGATTTCTCCCACGTCTCCAAAGCGAGCCGGAGCTTGTATTCGGTTACAACGTCCTGTAGCGCCTCAGGGCTGCGCTTGTGATACCAGACCTCCAAGAATAAGGCGTTGATCATTACACGCGTAGCAAAGGCGCTATAGCGAGCGAGATCACCCTGGAAAAGATTGTCGTGGGCTTGGCGGAAGGTGATGATGTTCGATGTGGAGAGACTATCGCGCCACGTTTCTTCATCTGACACCTCCATCGTCCACAAGGACTCCGAGGCCGGTAGTTCGAGTGTATCAAATTCATTGAATCCCATGGCTGGCGTGTGGTTGTACGTGAGGGTCATGAGTCCAAAGAAAATGTACACTGCGTAGTAGGTTCGTCGGCACTGTTCATCCACGATCCATTCTTCGTGGCTCGAGGCGGCACCTTCCCTCGCTTCCGAGCGCAGCTTGAGCTCATAACGGTTTCCGGCAACCATGTTTGCCAACAAACTCTTAATGGAGCAAGCCCACTCAAGACCCTTTGGATCGCCGCTCCAGCTAGCGAAAATCATGTTCAGCAGAGTGCTCTGCATAGTCCACAGAGGACACTTTCGGGAGCTGAAATTCTCCTTGTTTTGCAGGAACTGATTGACGAGAACCTTGGAACCGATGTGGAACATGTATGCCTGGTCTTGATCGAAGATGTACAGAGCACCGATGGACAGCACGGCGGACAGCAGAGGCGCAGGCACCTTGGTGGGCTGGAATGTCGCAGGGTGCAAGAATGGCAGATGGTGGTGGAACAGGTCAAAGTATGTCTTTAGCAGGCGGTTGACAGTGTTCAGCGGAGGTAGGTGGAAGGTGTCCATGAGGGCGTGCTCGCTGTCCGACTGCTTGACGTTCTCCATAATCATGGCACACTGCTCTTCCGACTCGACTTGAGGTGCTTTGGTCATCATACAGGCCTGAGTGGGACCCGGAGATCGTCGATAGTCAACGGGCGACACAGGTCCTAGCATGCCTGGGAAGGGCGACAATGCGCCGGGCGTGCCCATGTCGACACCACCGGGTAGAGAACTGTTCATCGACCGGAAGGTCGGTCCAAGAGCGTCACTGCCAGACATCTGTCGTTCCATTGGAAGAGGAGGCAACTGGTGAGGATGCGAGCTGAGAGCGCTGGCGCTGTTGAAGGCCGGATGGGTATCGTGTGACCCGTTGCTCAACTTCGATTCTGGTACCATCGACAACCCATCCCATGGCATCTGCGGCAGGCTCATCTGGCCCGGGGCGTTGTATTGCACGGGAGAGTGGTTCGTCATCGACGGAGCAGGCTGTGAAACGACATGGTGGTCTGGCTCGGGGGCGAGGTTGGGAGGCTCCTGGCTCGCCATAGCTTTCCTGCCGAAGTCCTGCATCAGCATCGCGGCCGACTCGGTGTCGAGAATGTCATCCGCATCAGTATCCATCTGATCGTACGGTTTAGTGTCCATGGGCACTGCGTTGTTCGATGGGCCGGCAGATGCGGGCTCGGGGGCTTTGCGAGCTTTCGTCGACGTCAACGGGGCGCCGCCATCTATCATTGTCAGCCAGGTTGTTGCTTGTGGAGCGGCATCACTCACCCTTCGCGTGGACGGTACGGTCATGGCGGAGGAGCAGATCGCGGCGGACGAAGGTGCTCCGGCATTTGCTGCACTTGAAAGGGCGTTCCTTGGTGTCTACGTGGGGTAGTTAGCACAGTCGACAGCACCCCGCGACGCGAGGGTCTCGCGACCCACGCCATCAGAAAACATCGGAATACGTACGCGATCGCTCGTGACGGCTGCGGTGCTCGCTGCGGCTGAATGCGCGATTGCAAAATTGGCATTTATACTGTCAAATGTTAGGGCTGGATGCAAAATGGCGGGCGACGACGCACCTTCTTTTCGGGGGCAGCGCCAGTCTTGCGCGTCGCGGGCGTCGAGCTGGCGGCCAGAGTCATTGCGGCGGCAGGCATACGTTCGATTGGGTGCTTCTCAATTGTCCCCCGGGGTGTCTATCGTGCGCCTGCGGGATTCGCGATGTGGGCTAAAGGGCGGGCGAGTTGAGGTTGGCCTGGGTGACGAATAGCATTGGTGGGTATGTATCGTGGCTGGACTGGGCATATAAATGGGCAGGGCGCGCAACCGTAGTATGTCCGGTGAGGATGACGAGAGCGATGGAAGCGTTTGTTGTGGGTGATTGACGATGGGATGTGTGTAGATAGAGGGAGAGGAGCGGGTGCAGGCACGACCAAGAATAAGCAGGAGCCACCACGTAAAGGGGAGGGGCGACTGCGACGCCGAGGGGCAACCGTCAACCTTCACACCCAGCAACTTAGTCAGTGGCTGCAGGCGCAGTGAGGCTAACGGCTTGGGTCGCCGAGTGCGCTGTGCGTGCGGAGCGGGAGCGCCGCCTGCAATAATATCGTGTGCGCCGTTCTACATTTGCGTGCGTTGCTTGCAGCGCCGACGGTCTTGTTCTCACGTTGCTATCTCCTCCATCGCGCGTGCAGCTGTCATTGTGTTGAAGGCGGGGTGCTGATCCGAGCCGGACCAAGCTGGAAGGTGGCAGGCGGCAGGCGGCAGGCCACAGTGGCGCGTCGAGCTTCATCCCACTTCCACTTCCACTTCCCCGCTTGGAGCTCCAAAATAAATCTCTCTGCAATTCTCAACATCTTGATTGATACTCCAAGATACCTCGCAATACTCTGTGCCTCTGCTCCATGGCAGAGCAGTTCGCCCGCCCGCCAGCCTTGCCCTTGCAGCCTCGGGCCGCTGCGAGCTGACCTGCCAAATGGCACCTCGACAGCGAACCATTTCCGCTGCCAGAGTACGTACCTCACCGTATCTATCATCCACCGCGAGCCATCCTCCCGCGACCGAAGCACGATTCGAAAAAGCGGTATGAGGGCTCCAACTCTCTTTGCCTCTTGTAGACATCGCCCGCTTCCTGTGCCAGCTGCCAGACGCATGTCGCACACCGCCTCGTCTCGACGTTGAAGTTGGAAGCCCGCACGCCAAAAGTTACGGGTGGATGACACAGCGGCCAAAATTACGAGAGATTGCATCCCACCACAGTATGATGAAGGGGATGATGGCTGGTAAAGGGGTAAACATGGCTCTGTCTCACGCAGTGACGCCAATCTCACGCCCTCTCATCCAAAATTCAAACTTCGACAGGGCTGGCCGCGAGCTATGGTCCTCGGAACCGATCGATGGCTTTTTCCTCGTTCCTAGCGGCGCCGCGCCGTAGCAGCGGATGCGCTTCCCCGGGACCCACATGGCTCGTCGACGACGGCGGTATTGCATGGAGATCAGAAACCATCCAAGCTCTCACACACGACAGCTTCGGCTTCAGAAGAGACAGGCCGCGAGGCACGCGTTTCTTCGCACGTCTTGTGTGCGCTGAGGAGATGAGCATGGAACAGAGAGACGGGCCAGCCTCAAACGGGCATCCTTCCAGAACCATTCTGCATCCCGGTCGACTGCAATTTGCCAAGCCTCTCGCATGATCCGATCCTTACCATTATTGCCCGCCGACATGACATGACCGTTCGTCGTCTGCTGGCCGCGCTGCACGGGGAGTCGCCGGTTACCCGGGTGAGAAGTCAACGCGTACGTCCACAGCCGCAATTTCGACTGTGCGGCCGTTTTACGAGCAATCGAAGAATTTCAAACATTTTTCCACCCCTCGTGAGGGGCATTACCTTTTTCGCGTCAGGACCCCCGCGCTAGCACTGTTTCAGACGTTGTTCTGTGCGCGGGAAGTGGCCCCGGTGATCACGGCCCTCCGCCCTGGAGACGAGAAACGCCGCGACGTGCTTTTCAAATTTTAATTCTGTTGAGGACGAGGGGCAGATTCAAGAAGGGGGCCGGGCACGATTTAAATACTTTTAGTGGCGTGAGAGTACGATAACGGAATGAGATGGTCTGGAACGAGCTTCATGAGCGACCTGCCAATCTGCAAACAACGCCGTGAGCCAATTGAACATCCAAAGCCTTTCTCAAACTCAAGAGATACATGAGGTGGCTCCCACAGACAAACGAACGCCCCTCTGGTCAGCGCTTACCTGTACTCAAGGCAGCGGAGGTAAGTCCTGAGGTAAATCGACAAAATTATGACGCTGCATCTGGCAAAGCCTCAAGGACAAATCAGGCACGTGCGACTTCAACCCCCACTCATGCCATCTGAACAGCATCAGGCAACAACTTTTGTCCCGTATGTCCATCTGTTCTCATCTCCCATCAGTCAGATGCCACAGTCCAGCAATCCAGGCGAGGCTCTGTTGTGCCTTTTCCGCCTTTTCTAGCCTGTCCGCCGAATGAGAACGGTCCTGGGGGAGAAGTCTTGAACTGTTGAAGTCACTTCTCAATCAAGACAGTTCGATAATTTGAGCATAAGAGTATCCATCATGTACAAATGCAGGACTTCTCAGTATCATCCTACAAGTTCGCTCGAGACGAAACGGCCCCAGCGAACTGACGCATCGTCGAACGATGACTCATTGAACACAATAGCATCATGTTGGGATACGAGACTTTTTCACTCTCGACGATCAGAGAAATTGAGGATTATCATTAGACCCGTTAGTTTGATCATCATGCAGACGAAAGAAAATGACGGCAGAAAGGAACGCCTTCATTGTTCTATGACCCCCTTTACGAACCCGCTTTGAATCAGGATACGTGACGCTCTTCTCCCCGCCATTCTAGTAACAGCTCACGATCATCATTACGCCTTTAGTCTCGAGCACCAAAGGTATCAGTGAAGAACGCCTCGTCGGCCGAATCCTTAAGGACTCATTGAACGTGCTTTACATCAGGATACGTCGCCCGTAACCGCCCAACTTTCAAGGCTACCAACAGTCTTTCTTGATTGCTGACAGGCTTAATTCCATACACGGTTTCGACAGTCCAATCATACTCAAACACATACCTGGCTTTGCGAGAGAAACCTTTTTCCCGTTATCCCACTTCCCGCCTCTTCAGTAAGCACCCGGAGATGTGGACAGATGGGCGATATCTATTATTACTTCCCTTGACCCTTCAGATACATGGAGTGCTACGTTGCCTGAATACCAATGAGGCTGCCTCTCGCAGGGAAGCCACATTGCATTCTCCGTCGTTTTTAGTTTTCAGAGTCATACCATGGTACTCTGCCTGGGAAGTGAGTCACTAACAGCTAGCTATATCTTCTCCAATCTGCGTGTCTCTATATGTTTCTTGAATCACCTAGCACTCACCCAAGTACTTCCTCCCCAGCTCCAAACCCATCCTCACACTCCCATACTTTCCATCCTTCCTCTCCCTTTTTTCTCATTCGATACCTAAGACGACTCAATCCATCCCCAACCTAACAATGGCACGACGCGGTCGAAGCCGAACCTACAGTTCGCGGAACCAGTCAACATATCCCCTCCTCCTAACCCTCGCCCTCCTCCTCTGCGGCGTCTTCTTCCTCCCCGCCCTCGCCTCCACCACTACTCCCCCACCCTCAAACAAACCCCCAAACACAACCACCCCCAACTCATCAATCGGCCCAATAATTGGCATCGACCTCGGCACAACCCACTCCTGCGTCTCCATCCTCCGTAACTCACATCCAGAAATCCTCCCCAACAGCCACGGAAACCGGTTAACACCCTCCTGGGTCTCTTTCACAGACACGCAGCGCCTAATCGGCGACGCCGCAAAAAACGCGTTCCCCTCAAATCCTTCACGTACAATCTACGACATCAAGCGGCTCATCGGGCGCAAGATCACCGACGGAGATGTACGCGCGGACATCGCTACGTTTCCCTTCGAAGTCTTTGGGTCCCGGGATGGAGTGCCCAAGGTCCGTGTTGAAGTCCAGGGCGAGCGGAGGGAATTCAGCGCCGAGGAAGTCTCGGCAATGATACTAGGTGAGATGAGGGATATTGCGGAGGAGTATTTAGGAGAGAAAGTAGCTGGTGCTGTAGTTACAGTGCCGGCGTATTTTAACGATGCGCAGAGGAAAGCTACGATGGATGCGGGGGCTATCGCAGGGCTGAATGTTGTCCGAGTGGTTAATGAACCTACGGCTGCGGCGCTGGCGTATGGTTTGCACAGTGGAGAGGGAGCGGAGCGGAAAGTGTTGGTTTATGATCTTGGGGGTGGGACGTTTGGTGAGTTTGATTGACCCGCTACACCGGTTGAGGAGTGGGATCGCGTTCTGTGTGTGGTGGGAGTTTTACTGACGTGTTGGGGCTTTCTTGCCTGGTAGATGTTTCCGTTCTGAGTATTGAGAACGGGTACTTTGAAGTCCTGGCGACGGCTGGCGATACGCACCTCGGCGGTGAAGACTTTGATCAACGAGTCGTCGACTACTTTGCGGACAAATACAACATGGAAAACCACGTTGATATTCGCAACAACGCGGAGACAATGGGGAAACTTAAGCGGGAAGTTGAGCGAACGAAACGCATTCTTTCCTCTCAAAAATCCACTAAGATTGAAATCGAGGTACCTGCTCCCTCCCTCTTTACCATATGGTCAAACTCCCGTCCTCCGTTGTCCATACTGACCCCTCTCACCAGTCCTTCCACAACAACACCTCCTTCTCCTCAACCCTAACCCGTGCACGGTTCGAATCGCTGAACGCACACCTCTTCGAGAAAACACTCAAACTCATCGCGCAAACACTCAAAGACGCAAAGCTCACAAGATCCGACATCGACGACATCGTCCTCGTAGGCGGCTCGACACGCATCCCGAAAGTGCAAGAAATGCTGGAGAAGTACTTTGGTAAGGCTGTGCGGAAAGATGTGAATCCCGACGAGGCGGTCGCGTACGGTGCTGCTGTGCTGGGGGGAATATTGTCGGGGGAACGCGCTGCAGAGGGGATTGTGCTTGTTGATGTTAATCCGCTGACTTTGGGTATGGTGTTTATTTTCCCCCTTTTGCGTCTTGATGTTATGACATCTCGGCATGGGATGGGTGGATCATACTAACGAAAAACGTGCACAGGTATCGAGACTACGGGAGGTGTCATGACGCCACTAATCACGCGCAACACCAACATCCCCACCAAGAAAGCGCAACTTTTCAGTACAGCGGCGGATAATCAAGAGGTTGTGCGTATTCAAGTCTATGAAGGCGAGAGGAGCTTGACGAGACATAATAATCTGCTGGGGCAGTTTGAGTTGAGGGATATCCCGCCGGCGAAGCGCGGCGTGCCGCAGATCGAGGTCGAGTTTGGCGTGGATACTAATGGAATTCTCACGGTCAGTTTGCGGATTTTTTTTCAATGACGGGTTCTTTATCGCGTCTGTGGGCTCCATGCTTGCGAGGTGTGAACTTGACTGATTTGTGATGGACGATAAGGTCTCGGCCATGGATAAAGCGACGGGGAAGTCTCAATCCATCACCATTACGAATGGCAAGGGACACTTGTCCAAGGAAGATATTCATCGCATGATCCAAGAAGCTGAGATGTATGCTGAAGAGGGTATGTTTCACTTCGTCTTTAACCCACCTTCATACCGATTTCGTCCCCCACTTCCATGCTTTTATCCCCTTACCCCCACCATAACGGGAAGTTCTTTTCTAACCCACGACCTTAGATAAAGCCCACCGCGAACGAATCGAAGCCCGCAACAGTCTCGAGAACTACGCCTTCAACCTTAAGAGTCAGGTCGCTTCCAACGATGAGAGCGGTTTGGGATCGAAAATCGACCGAGGTGAAAAAGAACGGATTCTAGAAGCTGTCAAGGACACACTGAACTGGTTGGAAGGGCATGGATCCGCGGCCGAGGTAGAGGATTTCGCGGAACGGAAGGAGGTGTTGGACACTGTAGCGTACCCGATTACGAGGAAGCAGTACGGTGGCGTGGAGGAGGAGCCGAGCGTGCACGATGAGCTTTGAGGGATGAGTTGGGTAGGATATTTCGGACTTTTAGCTGCTGTGTTTGTGTGATGGAGGTTATGCTTTGAAGCTTGAGCGTATACAAGAAGTTGTTTATTTAAAAGAACGTGTTGTTATTTCAGCCGGGTTCAGATCATGTGTGACCAATCAAGAGCGCGGAGAAGTGTCGCGACATTATAAATGCCTCTAACTGCTTCAGGACTAGTATAGGTATTTTCAAATCCTCGAGGCCTCGAGATACTCATCAACAATTCTTTTGATCAAGCAGGACCAACTATGTAACTTACACTTCTCAATCCGGGCGAGCCTTCTACATCAGTGGCTGGCAGCTTCTTGAGGCCTTCTCTTCCGAGTCTCTCTACTTCGGCGGTGAGACACTGGCTGGTGCCTGAATCTGCTCTATGACTGTGCCGCTAAACTACCATGGTACCCATCATTCGACTCATCCCACATAAAAACGGACATCACCCACAATGTACGAAACTCGCTTCTTATCTCGCTCGAGCACACTCTTCTCCCGCACTCGTTCATTTCCCCGACCACAAACCCCTGCGATCCGGCACCTTTCCCCACCCTGGTATCTACGTGCTGCAATGCCACCATTATCAAAGCCTCGATATCTGACCATCCAGTTTCCAGCCCCAAAGCCTTTCAAAATGCCTTCTGTGCTTCGACTACCTGCGGTCGAAACGGATACCACCGTGGATGTAACGAATGCAGGGAGAAAGGTTAATGTCCTCGAAGAAAGCGCAAATACCAAGGATTTAATGGTCAAGATACACGATTTGAAGAATGCGGGTCCTTTTGTCGATGCTGTTCTCGCGAATGCTGAGGAACTTTCCCGAATAACGCGTATTGAGATTCTCACATGTGACCCTGAGGACGATGTTGAAGTCTCGCTTCCGAACACTACCACAGGACAGGAAGAACCAGAAACAGCCCAATCCGCGCCACTAGAGGATCAAACAGCCGAACCGAAAGCGAAAGAGAAAGAAGAAGAGGCAGACGAAGAAACAGCCCGAGCCCGTCGAATCGCAGCCGCCGAGCAAGAAAAGAAACAAGCCGAAGCAGAGTGGGAAATTCTCAGCACCCCCTTGATACGCCTCCTAACCAAACTCCAAACCCTAAAAGAATTCCACTGGCTCTCCCCAAACGCAAACTACGCCTACGCCGGCTTCCGACCCGCCTCTTTCTTCCACGCGCTCTACACGCACGCACCATCCCTCCAGTCCCTCACGCTCGGCTTCTTCGTGCACGAACTGCACGACGTGCCCGCCCCGCCGCCTACGACCCGATGGCCGAAATTACGCGAGTTGAACATCGAAGCTGGTACCGCCCACGGCGACGACGGGACCGCTGTCGATGCGATACTCCGACAAGCCAGCTGCAGCGCGGATGAGGATGGAGGAGCGGAGTCGGCATTGGAAACACTGACGTTTTACTGGCCTAGATGCGATCTCGAGGACTGCCAGATCCAGAATATTTCCTGGGCGTATGCGTTTCCCTCTCTGAAGGAGATGAAAGTTAACGGCTACCTCTTCGCAGCTCAGTCAGCGGCTTTTTCTGACTTCCTCGCGCGCTGCCCTGAGCTGGTTTCTTTTTCCGATGGCGTGGAAACGGGACTCAATGAGAAAGAGCAAGAGCAACAACGTGAGGGAAGCGAGGAAGAAACAAAGAAAGTGTTGGCGGAAACTACGCTGCCTAAACTGGAGAAATTAGCACTGGCGAGCGTTGCGTCTCCGCGCTCGGTGAGGCAATGGTTTGATAATGAGGCGAAAAGACCGATTCGCGAGGTAGAGATCTCGAGTGCTTTCAGCGTACGATCCGTCTTGGAAGACCTCGCGCGTGTTGAGCCGGAGGAGAGATTGCAAGGTGTGCAGGTTCTAGGGGTAAGTGCTGGGATCGATGAATGGAGGCCCAGACGTAAAGAACCGGACACGGACAGCGACGAGGGCTCGCGACCCGCCTCGAAAAAGCAAGACCAGGCTTCTCCGGAAAGCACAGAACAAGCCACTCAGAAGGAAAAGGAAGACAGCCCCAGCGCCGTCTGCCGCGCACTACAGACGGTATTCAAGCGCGTTCCCAACCTCCGCGAATTCACTGCAGACATGGAATCCGCGAACACGATGTTCACGGATGAAGGTGGGAAATGGGTCAACCCGCCACCTTCCGATGAAGAAGACCTCAAGCGCTTGATGTGTATTACATCCGAGCTTGAAAAGTTGGAGGTTTTGAGGGTGAGGGATTCACGCATGAAGGCGTTGTCGACGGCGTTGTTTCAGGGTGATATGGAGCTACCATTGCCGCCGAACTTGAAGGAGCTGCATTGGGAAGGTGAGCTGGGGATGGCGTTATATTTCGGGGCTCCGGAATGAAGTGGGAAATGATGGTGGGGGAGATGGTTTAGGGAATGAGGGATAGGAGGAAGGACGCTGGTGAGCACTCCCCTCTGATCGCATCGTGAGAGTATGAGGCCGTCGATAGCCATTGTATTTCTTAGAGAGCGCTAAGGCTGTAAACGTGTAAGATGGCGTGGGCATGTAATTGTATTGATGCTGTGTATAAAGTCATAGACATGAATAATATCTCCACTTCAACTCAACCGACCTCAACACCAACACTCCTCCCACATCATACCGTCACCCACCTAACCGGTCCAGACTTTAGGTCCAGGAGGCGTGTATGTAGTAGCCGCGCTGCTATACGTATCGACCATAATTCCCGGGTCACTCTGCGGTGCATATCCGGGAATAGTAGCCAGAAACTCGCCGCCTGGCGATGCGGAACCGCTTCCCGTGACTTCCAATTGTGCGCATTCGGCGTAGAACTGTGGCGTCTTGGCTTGGTGGAGCGCGAGGAGCTCGTGTCGAATCAGGTAGTTCCCCGGGGCGAGCGAGGCCGGGATCGTGCTGGTCCAGTACAGGTTCTTGAGGACGTCGTTTGTGCCCCAAGCGGTGCCCGAGAGAGGAGGACTGTGGAAAAGTATAAGAAGCTTATAACTATCCAGGGTGAGGGGTTACTCACGCAGTCATACCCTTCTGATCGATCTTAAACCACTTCTTCCCCGAGCCATCGCAGCTCTTAAAGTCCCCGGCGCACTTATACATCCACACCATAACCGGGCCCTGCGCATGCGTCCACTGCTTCCAGATAGCCTTGACCGAGCCCCCCGCCTTGACTTTGGCGCTCAGGTCCGCGCTCGTGCCGCCATTACACATGACTTTCTGGTCAGTCACGGTCATGGTGGGGTTGTAGTCGGGCCATTGGCGCTGGATCGTCTTGGGCGAAGTCGCAGGTGCGAAGCCTTCATAGCCCGGGTACGTCGTGCCGTCGATCACATAGGAAGTGACGGCACCGTGGGCGGATGCCTTGGCGGCGAGGAGGGCGACGATGGCGGCGGCGCTGGTGAATAGCATGGTGATGGAGATCTATCTGAGGAGATGATCGTGGAGACTGGAATACGGGAAGTATGTGCAACGACAGCCATCCATCCATTCTTATATACCTACCCTCTAACCCGGGCGTGCAATGACTCCCCCAATGCAATACTACCCCCATGAGATTGCCTTGCCACCGCATACATACAACCACCGTTTAACCCTCACATGCCCGCGACAGCCAGCAATAGCCTGCACCCCAGACTTCCCCAGATAAACACCATATTACCCTCACATTAAAAGCTTGTATATCGACATTGCCAGCGCGGGCCGACGTGCCCTAATTGGACCTAATTTATATAAGACCGCACGTGAGCATCCTGGTTGTATAGGAGGGGATGTATAGGTGAGTTATCATGTCGGCTGTTGCGTAGCCGGGCGAGATCCGGGTAGATGGCCAGACAAGCTTTGAGGTAAATCCTGGGGTGTTAATATATATTATACGGCTTGTATTGGTGTATGCGGGATGATGGAATGATGGATGTTGTGGTTTGAGGGTTTGTGGTTTATTTGGGCTGCGTGGGTGTTGGATAAGCATGGTGGGCTGGAACTCTATGAGAATGGATAGTTTATTTGTGGGTTGGGGATATGGTTGGTGTTAAGATGAAAGGCGGTTGGGGGAGTTAGGTGGGATGAGTTACTCGATATGGGACGGAGGGACATGTGAATAAGAAGGCCGAAGAAGGTCGATGATCGCTCTTGCTTTGAGATGAGCGCGCTAGGCCTGAAGACACTTGGTTTATTTCCCTCGGGGCCAAACTCAAGCTGCATGTCTCGCCTCAGCACTTCGAACCTCATCACACAGACACATCCTACCACACCTCATGCCGCTTTAAGAAGTGTATTCTGGAACGACATCCGCAGGCCCTTTAACATGCTATATTTCCAACGCTGCGCCATTCTCAGTGACCACCGTGCAACTCATGAGCGACGGGAGTTCGTTGTGCCCGCCCTATCACTTCATTCGAACAGCACCACAAGGCAACGTTGCTTGCCTCAGTGCTCATCGACATCGCTCTCGCGCTCGTATAGCCTACCTACATTTTTGGTCCTCTCATCACATCGTACGCTACCTTCTCGAGGACAAACTAGCTCTGTGGGCTGATGGGCATCAGCGCGTGAGACCCCGACGAAGGCGTTCATCTAAAGGCCGGAGTGTGAGCGATCGCATCGTAACATTTACTCTGTCGGGCCCAAGCACAACGTGCAGTCATCTAATTGTGACCTGAGTGCAGCTCGCATGGATTGGTCAGATGCTCTATTTTTGCTTGCGACGGCCCTTCACCCGTCAGCACGCTTACTTACACTGTTCAGACTACAGTTTACAATTCCGTAGGACGAGTACTACTCCCAAGACTCATCGCAAAGTTTCACAAAATGCAAGCCCAGTGAGTAGGCAGCCAATGATGGGCTTGCGCGACCGCAGCGGAGAAGTTGCAGGCTCAGCCTCCTTCTAAGCGCCACGACAGCCATCTTTAACAGCGGCTTCTCACTACCCGTTTGCGCCCCAGGCTAATTGGGGGTCCACACCGAATAGATGCCGATGCAGCGCCCCAGATCTAGCTGTGATGTTTTCTTTTTGAGAACTCGTGGCTTATTATTTCCTCTCAAGCCAATAATCGAAGCCGGAGAGGTGATGTTCCGTGAGGCGCAACTACAAACATGTCGCTACCCCAAAATACTTTGCTGACGATGCTGTCGATGGCGTCCCCGAAGCACTGAGGCTCGTGCGGATGCGTGAGAAAGATACAAATATCATCATCTCTCCATGATAGTCCAGACATCCAGCTCAGCATCTTCTTCTCATCGTCAACAAGTCTTCAGTCTCGCCATTTCTTGTTCCATTTCCATCTCTTTCCTATACACAATACGTTCGCTCAAGATGGTTTCCACGTCTTTCGTTGTCGCTGCTCTCAGCACTCTCCCACTTGCTTTCGGTCAATACTCACAGGCTGCTGTCAACACCACTTCGACCACACAAGCTGCTACTTCAGCACGGCCTACTTCGACGCGTGCCAGTTCGACGCTGGTATATCGCCCGTCGGGCACAGGCGGCTCCAAGCCCGCTGTGCAAACGATCGCCGTCGGCCAGAATGGGTTGACCTTCACGCCTGATACGGTTCGAGCGAAGGTTGGAGAGCAAATCGTCTTCCAGTTCTTCCCCAAGAACCATTCCGTTGTTCAGGCCGACTTCAAAACACCCTGCAAGCCTAGCAATGGCGGCATCTTCTCTGGCTTCATCGCGTCTCCTCAAGGTCCAGCCGTAAGTCTTCATGTTCCCCTCCCTTACCATCAAGAACATCATCTAACACAATCAGAACCAAACCTTCACCATAACCGTCAAGGATGACAAGCCCATCTGGCTCTACTGCCCCCAGAACGCCCCTCGTCCTCACTGCGCCGCCGGCATGGTCGCAGTAGTCAACCCACCCACCTCTGGCCCAAACAACCTCGACGCATTCAAGCTTGCTGCAGCCAAGACGAATAGCACTGGTGGTATTGCTCCTGCCGGTGGACCTGTGGGCGGTCAGGTCTCTGCTCCTGGGTCTCCGAGCACGCCTGGTGCGGCTTCGCCGAGCGGAACGGGAGCGCCTCAGCCGAGTACCAGCCAGTTCCTGGGTGCGGCGAATGGGCTGGCTGTTAGTGGGGTACTGGGGATGATGGGTATGGTTGCTGCTTTGTTGTTGTAGATGAGATGGTTGATACCCTAATACCTGGAATGGATGGTTGGTGAAATTGGCGGTGTTTGATAATCCGGATTGTTGTGTAATTAGACTCGTAAAGTTCCGGTTTGGCTCGGTTTAGCTCAGAAAAAGTATTTTTAAATTAATAGAACTTTATCGGTAATTGTTTAACATCGTCTCCATCATACCAATGTGTAAACGGCAGACGAATGTGCTGTCGCGGGTGTCCAAATCCATTCATACCCCAACCCGCCAGCCAATCAGCGCTCTCCCATGGCCGAACTCTTGGCGCCCTGTTTAGCGCGCACCAATGCCAAAAATACAAGCGACCTTTCACGACCACGACCTTCTTTCTCCGACACCCCCTACACGCCTAACGCAGGATAACCACTTCTTTGCGTCTCTTCACCACACAATCACAATGCCTTCCACAGTAGGTTCCCGTACCACCGCTTTGCTGTCCGCAAGTGTATCCCGCTTGCACAGAACAGTAGGCTAAGTACAATTGCAAATGTAGAAGCGACCCACGGCGAAGAAGGCCCAGAAGGTCACCAAGAAATTCATCATCAACTGCTCGCAGCCCGTCAACGACAAGATCTTCGACATCCAGGCCTTCGAGAAGTTCCTGCACGATCGCATCAAGGTCGACGGCCGCACCGGCAACCTCGGCGACACCATCCAGATCTCGCAGCAGGCAGAGGGCAAGATCGAGGTCATTGCTCACCAGGAGTTCTCCGGTCGCTACCTCAAGTACTTGTACGTGTCCTGATGCACCGCTGTTACATGCGCAAAGCGCGGGCAAATGTTGGATCGGGAAGGCTAATGATGGTACAGGACCAAGAAGTTCCTCAAGAAGCAGCAGCTCCGTGACTGGCTCCGCGTCGTCTCCACCCAGAAGGGCGTGTACGAGCTCCGCTTCTTCAACGTCGTCAACGACGACGCCGAGGAGGACGAGGACTAGATTCCTGGCTTTGGATACCTAGCATGAGTTGCATGAACGTGGAGTCTCGGGCTCGAGAAACAATGGGAATGACATGAACAAGGGCGGTGGCTATGTCGGGCGCATATAGAACATTTCAATATGATTCATGTGGCCCTCATATCCTCATATCCTCATATCTTGGCTGACTTTTGGTTTGCTGACCTCGGGTACGTGCGTCGGCACATGCGATGGTGAGAGGCAGTCCGCAAAGCTAAGCCCACCCTTACAGATCATGTTTCTTGGTTGATGATTCTGTGTTGGTGGGTGGGAACTACAAGCTCGGATTCCGTTGACGCTTCACGCTGTTTACCAGCGATTGTTCTTCATGTTCTATGACGAATTCTTTCAAACTCTTTGACAAACGCTCACCAATGCGCTACCTCCCCGCAGCAGCAACATTCAAATTTCGTCGTCCTTTATTGCGCTTCAAGCTCTACAAGCCCAACACACAAATCACAACTTTATCACCAAACCTCCACCCACCACACAGCCATCATGGCACACACAGTCCATGAACTCCACTCGCTCACGCCTAGAACAACACGCGTTGTCCTGTATAACACCACAAACGGCGCATGGCTCGTCAGCACGATCCCTCTCCCTCTCAGCAAACTTCGCAACCGCACCTCCGACCATATCACCGGCCGCAAAGGCCTCCAACCAATCCCCGAGGCCATCATCGCCCAGATGTTCCCCATATACGACCCCAAAACCATGAAAAATTTCGACGTCTCGCGGTCCAGTTCTGGCACGCCTCGCGACGTAGAGCGCAGCACCATCCCCGGATACTGGATTAAGAAACAGCCGCTCCTACCCAACGACCTGTACCTAAAGGAAGCCTTCCGGATCGGCGAGATTACCACAAACGAGATTCGTTTCTGCGAAGCTATGCGGAGTGCGGAGACGGACGGCAGTGTCAGCGGCAGTCAGCCTACCGTATCTACCGCGAACCTCGCAGTGTATCACGGTGTCCTTGTTGAAGGCGAGCGGAACCGCGTCACTGGGGTCGTGTATGAGAGGTACATGACAGACCTTGAGGATTTTGTCCGACAAGGGTATTTATACGGTGATGGGAAATTGGAAATAGAGGGAAGGAAGCAATTAGTGGAGCAAATCGTTGAGGGAGTGAGGGAGGGGTTGAGACAGGTTCATGGGTTGGGGTTTGTGCACTGTGATGTTAGGGCTTCTAACGTGTTTCTTAACTTTACACACACACGTACTCGTACACGGTGTCGGCCAAAGTCCCGGAGTCGGAATAATGGCAGCACTGTCGACGAGGAGGAGGAGGAGGAGGAGGAGGAGTTGAGGGATGGGTCTGCGTCTGCGTCGGGTAGTTCTACCAACCCATCTTCTCCTTCTTCTACTCATACCATTAACACTTCCACTCCCGCTTCCGTTTCCTCTTCCCCTATCATTATCACAACCACCCATACCACATCCCCTCCACCCCATCCCCAAGCCCCAGAACCTAACCCCACCACAACTATAATCTTGACCAAAATCGTCCTCGGCGACTTCGACGCCGCCATCCCCATCGGCGCACATATCCTGCATAAGAGAGCTAAGGGAAAGCATTGGCCCCAGGAGGTAAGGTGGGGGGACAGAGTTACTGTGGAGGCTGATTGGTTTGGGTTCAGGGCGCTGGAGAAGTGGGTTTGTGAGAGGGCGGGGGTGAGTTTACGGGGGAGAGGAGGGGATGAGAAGGGTGAGGGGGGAGATGAGGGAGAGGATGAGGGGTGGACTGTTGTTGGGAAGAGGGGACGGCGGCGGTGATATAAATAGTCATCGATGCCATTTTTTCCTTTTCTCGGCCGCTTGTTGGTCTGTCGTCTTGCGCCTGGTTCCTGCACTCTGCTCCAACCTCTAAGAATAGGGAAAACAGGCTAAGGGATCGGGTTTGTTCGCCGGCTGCTTCTTGTCGGGGATCTAGATGGGCAAGTGGGGGCATTCTAGTGTTGTGAAGTCTCGGAGAAGGTGTTAGCTGAGAGGCGGGTGCAGCGGTGAGGAAGGTTGGGAGGTGTGATACCATGATGGGATTTTGATGGTGGGAGGTTATGTGAAGAAGTTCCGAAAATGGAGTGAGGATCTCCTTTTCTTTTCTTTTTTTTTGTCGTTTGATAGCAATCTTCTAAGAACAGAGAGGGTAGAAGTAGTGAGCAATTGTTTGACTTTATTTCATTTTTTTGCATCTGAGAAAAACAACCGCGAAGTTACTACTCTGGCAACAAATAGTTAACTACATTAACATTATTGCCACCCACCACCCACCACCAACCCACGTACTCTCACTCTCATCCGTTGCAGACAGGACACAACAGAAACAAATACACCCTCTTCTATCTTAACCAATCCAACACTGCACAGCACAACACAGCACATCAGACAGAAAACCAACAGCAAGTAAAATAAAACACGATACAGCGATGCATATACTTCCCACAACAATATTTTCTTCAGTCCCCAAACATCCTCCCCCGCCCCACTACCCGTTTTTAGTTTAAGTGCTTTACCACGTGCTTGCTTGCGGCATATACGTCCCACCTATTCAAGCCAATAGTAAACATCACACATCAATGCATCGCAGATATGGCGGCCATGCGAGACACCTTGAACCAGAGCCACACATATTCGCGAACCGCCCCACATCCAGAGTGCCGAGGGCATTGAGGGTGTTTTAAACAAGGTGGTGGAGAATAAGGCTTAGTAAAGCTTGGTTGGGTAGTTTGGGTGTGAGGCGACGAGGTCGCGGATTGATTAATAGGCGAAGTTGAATGTGATAAGTTAAGTCTATTTTAGTGGAGATGCGATGGGAGTCTAGACAAGACTGGATTATGAAAGCAGAACTGTACCTGGGTCCTGTTGACGCAAAAGGTCTGAAACAAAATAGTTGATCGGTAGTTATTGGTCTCTGTCTTCTTCGATTGACATAGACTACCCACCTCACCTATATAAGAAAATAGACTTCAACAACACATAGCCTCCTACCGTCCCTGTTCCCATCGCTAAGTTCATATCCAACCTGTCTCTATCTCCCTCTCCACATCATCGTCACCCATCATGCTCTCTCACCGTTGCTCATATTACAGCATCGCACATCGCACATCACATATCATACCCACAGAACCATAAGCATCCCTCATCCGCGACGAATTCTCCTCTTGGCAGCTGATAGCTTAAAGTCCACCTTCACACATCCCATGCCATCCCATCCCGAAACCCGAAACCTAACTGCCCCCTGCCTCCCCTCCCCAGGCCGGCATTTCGGTACACAGTTGGCAGCGAACTCAATTCCGAAACCTGAAACCGCACCCGTCGGAAGCGCGAGTGGGGAAGTGTCGGTAGATTTGAAATATCGTGTAAGCACTGCGAAGTAGATTCGATTGGGAAGTAAATAAAGCGAAGTGAAGTGAAGTGAAGGGCGGAAACTTGGTAGCGAGGCCATGATTGAATATTCGTTAGTGATATGCCAAAACAGAGCGAAGGAACGAGGAAAGAGGAGAAAACAAGGACGATAAATGGGTATAGAATTTCATATTACATGTATAAGCAAATCCCCCTCCAGATCCAGATCCCCCCCCCAACCCGTCTCCTTCAGAAACCCAACAAACCAATAAAAACAACAACGAAGAGAATGACCAGAGAAAATGGCAGTATGGAACGTAAGTAATGATATATACGTTTCGTCGTTCCGATTCTCGATTCTCGATGCACGATTTCGACTTGTTTTACTCTCTCTCTCGGATATCGGCTTCAGCTGCTGCTGTCTGCTGCGGGCTTGTTGAAAAAGACAAGAGGCTTGCTTGACTCGTTACCAAAAAAAAGATCAATATACACAAAAGAGCCAAGCCAAAGCCAAAGCCCAGAGCCAGAACCGATCCAAATCCATAGTCGTACACATACACACGGAGAGAGACACTACCACACTCCGACCTCCTCCTGACTCGATCCCATTATGGCGGGCTTTGCTTCAGATGCTTGAGAATCAATGCTGATAGGGGGTACTTGCTGAATCGAAATGATGATGACGACGATGAGGATGATGAGAGTATAAAGAAACACGTTTTGCGTGGTGGTGGAGATGCTCATGAAAGGACATTGTCGTTGCGTCCCCGATCCAGTATCTCAGACGGCACGTCACTCTTCGTGCTGAACCGCACCTCGGTCCCGGGATGCTGGCGGAAGATGGGTGCCGTGTCGACAGTCGTGCCAGTGTTGTGTCGTTGATGCTTAACGTTGCGTCCGGGAAGTCCAGGCGGACTGACCGGCCGTCGGTTCGGTAGTTGAGAGCATATCTGCGCCGAACTCTCCCTCAACGCCTGCACATTCTTGGGCATAGCGGGGACTTCCGGCACGGTATCCCTCGCCTCGTTGTCTTCAGAGTACACGGTCGACGTTGAGGTAAGTCTAAACTGTTCCTTGAGTTTCTGCTCTTCGAGACGGTTGGTCTGCTGGTTGACCCAGGAGTCCACGGTGCGGAACCGCGGGACTGAGGATCGGGTTGTCACGTAGGAGTCGCGGCCTTGGGATTGGACTTGGCTGTTGGTGTCACGTGCGGGATCGTGGGGTGTTTGGGGAGCGTTGGAATTCGTCCAGCTGAATCTGCTCATGATATTTCCAGCTGGTTTGCCCGCGTTCGAGGGCCGGTTGAATAGGAATTGCTTGAAGGAGGGCGGTGGGGGGAGAGGGGATAAAGGACGTTCTTGGGGCGGGTCAGGATATTGGAGTTCGGATTCTTCGTCGACGATTGAGTGCGTATGGCGTGTCGATAGACTGCGGCGGGCGTTGTTCGTGTTGGAGCCAAGTGCGTTGGATGACGGTGTTGGAGAATCGTTACGACGAAGCGAGGCCTTCCGACTGGGTGGCGGTGATTCGAGCAGGAACGATTTTGGTTGCGTTGGAGAGGTTGCGGTGCGGTTGGAAGGTTGACGCTTTAGATTGAAGCTGTCGCTGCGTTCGAGGGTTATTAAAGGCTTCTGAGACGACATGGAGCCCGATCGTGCTATTGCGGGTTGCGGGGGTGTGACCGACTGGCCTCTTAGGGAGCCGTAATTGGTGGATTTGGTGTCGCGGTATTCGTTCTGGTACTTTGGTGGTGGTGGAGGTCCTCCATGCGTGACTTGATATCGTCCTGCTCGGAGGGCTTCAGCGAATGTGAGGCCGCGTTTTCGCATTGTGTGAATTCCCAGTATGATCATGACAATGACAATGGTGGCACCAATCGAACCAGCAGCAATGAGCAGGTGCTGTGTGGTCTGTGAAATGCCTCCCTTGTGCCCTTCTGGATGACCACCTGGCGGTGGTTGTAAAGCTGATGGAGAGATTGCGATTACGACAGTCTCCGTGGGATCGTAGTCTTCTTCGGCCATGGCTGGTATTCCTGTAGCTTGTGTTTGGGAGAAGGTCATGGTGATCATTGACTACCGTTGTTAGCGCATATGCCACAGCGTTTATCGCCAATTTCCTTACAGGTGTTGGCTTCATGCCATTAGGTGATCCGGTGGAGGAAGGTAACGAGAAAGCTTGCCGTCGGTCGAGTATATCGTGAACGGTTGGTGTCGGGTCCGACACAGGCTCAACCTCATCCACCTCTTCCATGCCGTCCTCGCCAGATGTCCGCACTACGACGTAGTCCACCCGATTGTCCCTCTTCCTCGGCCTTGCCACCGCCATGTTTTCGAGAGTATCTGGGGCGTCGGATGGGCAAGCCCTCTCAAGCTTCCTGGCTCTCAATAGCGTCCACCACCAACATCTGAAGACGGCCGGGGCTCGGATGGTCCGAAGTCGAAAAGGAAGGGCGGTTTGTAGTCCTAAGCCTGCCAGGACCGCTACCAGAGAAGAGGCAAAGAGAATGTGGGGAAGGGAAAGAATGAAGTATATATTAGCAACAACAGCAGCCCGGCTGCAGAACGAAAGACAGAGGAGGGAAGCAGTCAGCAACGGGGCAGCAGAATGCTGGGCGAACGCTTGTGACTACATGGGAGGGCGGCAGGACACAGGTGGGCATTTGAGAAAGCGCATGAAGGACGCTAGCAGTGAGTCGATTCTGGTCCCATGTTGGTTTGAGAAGAAGAACCTGGAGTGGACACCCCCCTCGGCGCAAAGAGGGGCAATTAGCAGGCGTTGCGACTCGCAGAGGGGATGATTAGCAGGCATTTTCTGCGATTAATTGACTCGATGCGGCAGTAGTGGCCTGGCAAGCATGGACAGAGATTGCCGCACCCCTTGAAAGCTTGTGTTGGAGCTGTCTCAGGTCGAGGTTGTCGTGTTTCAACATACGGTTCCGGCCAGATGAGCGTCACAGGGGAGCAACGTGAGACTGCGGAATTATGTCCATGGGGATTACGATATTTATGAAGGGCGCTGTCTAGGCAACTGATGCGGTTCAGGGTTTAGATGCTGGAGTGCGGTGAGCTGGTATCAGACGACCATAGCAACTCTCACGAAGAAGGAAAAGACGACGTGTCCGCGCCACACTTGGTACAGCTGCGCCTCAGTCGACCGAATTTACGCCGTCTGGTCCTGTCCACGGGTCTCTGATCCGGTATGGTGCGGTCACGTGACACTCGATGCCCATCCGATCGTACTAACCGTTCAATGTTGCTACGGTCCCTTGCTCAGCCTCACGACACCGGCTGTCGTTGCGGTACAAAACGATCTTCATGTGAGGGCGCCCAGGGCATCTGCGAGAGTTCGGCCTGGGCTGTTCGTCGGGGCGTATCGCCGATGGCAAAGGAATGTGGAAATGGTGGTTCGTACGTTGAGAGCCGTGGCTGAGTCCAGCGCAAAGCTTCGTGAGGTTTGCTTCGCCTCCTCGGGTACAGCGGAATCATCACAGTCAGCAAGCAAGCCGGATGGCGGTGCCGTAGTATAAGAAGTCCACAAAGCTCATCATCAACAAATAATCCATCAACTCTTCGCAGTCACCGTCTACCTTTGACTCTTCATCTTCGTCTTCATCTTCACGTCACATTGCGACTTCCGTCATCCCCGCCTGCTTACCCCTCTGCCCCTCCACGGACCGCGACCACACAACACAACCACCTCACCCACACTCCGCACGCCTTTCAAACAGCACATTCATCATGTCGGGCCCCTACAACCAGTACAACCAGCAATACCAGCAGTACCCGAACCAATACGGCTCGCCCGCACCGAGTCAGTCGGGCTACGGCGCGCCTCCACAGCAAGGCTACGATCAATACAACCAGCCAAACCAATACCCACCGCAGCAGGGCTACGACCAAGGTTACAACCAACAACAATACCCGGGCTACGGACCTCCAGCGCAAGGCGGTTTCCAGCACGGCCAGAGCCCAGCACCCTACGACCAGTACAACCAGCAAGGGTAAGTTTTGCCTACGTCACACCTATGGTCTTCCTCTAAACCCAACCCAACACACACTTGTTTCGAAACACACGACTAACAACTCGCCAGCGCCTACGGTCAACAACAGTACGGACAGCAACAGTACCCGGGCCAAGCTCCTGCCAACCAGTTTCCGCAACAGGGCGCATACCCCCAGGAGCAATACCCTCAGGGCCAACACCAGCAAGGCTACGGCGCACCCGGCGCACCTGGCGCACAACAGAACTACGGCCCGACAGATCCCAACGCGCAACAAGAGGGCGATCGAGGGTTGATGGGCGCGCTTGGTGGAGGAGCTGCTGGATACTTTGGCGGAAACAAGGTGGGAGGCCATGGCATTATGGGAGCCATTGCGGGCGCCGTTTTGGGAAGCAAGCTGGAGGACAAGCACAAGAACAAGAAGCACGGACACTGAGTGGAGGACTGGGATGGCGTTCTTGGGGCTTGAAGGCAGGATGATTCAGACCATGCTTTCTACGATTCTAATGACCGTTTCGGCATGTTGATTCGCCATGAGCGCGAATATCTTAGTTGTCGTTAATCAATTCCAGACAATACCTCATTCCTTCTCTGATTTAGCAGTCACTAAATAGTTAAAACGACCGCCGTCTTGATCTGCGTTGATAAGCTCATTCAACCCCCATACTCAATCGCGGACTCGTGACATGACGGTATGCGCTACAGCTGTCATTGTCATACGGTAACATCTCACATCGACATTAATGCCGACTGTGCCGCACGTGACACCTCAACCTCAACCTCAACGTCGCATCACCACTTACCCTGTTGCGATCGGCGATCCCAACACGCACTGACACTGGACAGCACGGGCACCCAGCACCGTCGGTTCTACCGTATCGTCGCCAAGCGCTTTCGATGCCTTTTCCCAAACCAAACTAGAAACCTCAATCACGATGGAATGGACCTTGGCGTTCAAGATTTCTAAGGTCGTTGTGTAGTGCTCGTGCTGCGTGCTCGGTGGCAGAGTCTGTGAACTAATCAAGATACGATAACGAACAAATAAAGCCGCATTTTTCAGGCTGGGCACTTAAAACAAGCGCACGCTATTATGTTATTCTCCTCGAGGCTCGATCTTGACTGTCTACCGTTGTGCTGTGTATATGAATCCTGTGTTTTGCAGACATGAGGTGGGTGTTTAGTGTGTTGCAATTTTGTGTCTATAGAGACAGGGCGACAAGAGGTGGAACACAATTGTGTTACCATTTTGCCGTACATTTTGAGGCTCAAACAGGTGCAGCTTTATTTTTATTTCTAACTAGTTCTTTTTTATCATTTATTTGCTTTGTTTACAATACAGCATAAGTACGCGGCTCATTTGTTCACTAATGATTCCGCAGGTCGATACTTAACGTATTATCCTCGCCTTGGCAAAGTCGGAAAAGTGAATACATGCACACGCGGCAAATTTCCGCATTTTAGTTCGACGCAGACGATCACGCAAAACAGATATTTATCAAGCTTAAAACTTCCCTTCCTGTCCACTTCAATATCCAATGTGTTCAGTATCTAAATTCGTTTCAAAGACGCAAGTCACAATGTCTTGGCAGGTGTGCCTCGTCTCGCTTCGGTCACCTTTCACCTTCAACTTGCCCATCACAATCCAGCCACGCCCATCAAATCATAGCCATGAACAGTGCTTGTTCATTAATTGCGTCGCATCACGTCACATCGCCAAGCACAAAATGTTTCGCAACCCCATTGAAACACGGCTCCAATCATCTCTCCACGCAGTCGCTGTCCGCGGAGTGTGAAACGCTTGCCGTTTGGGGTCACAAGAGCCTCACTCCATCGCTCTACCGGTAGTCTCATCCCACGAGGATCGCGCCTGCCTGAGGCGGAGATACTCCGCTAGTCTCTGCGACTCCACATGCCTCTGGCGCCGTCGTTGACCAAAGGCGCCAAAATTGGGGGGATTAGGGGACGAGATGAGATTAGAGGAGGTGCACGTAGGTTCATCAATCGCGAACGGTTATTCATTTGTTGCGATCGTCGCGGCTCGGGTCTGAAATTCCGTGGACAATTAAGGGAGTTGAAAGGGTGACGTGCCGTGTTGTGGGTTTATGATGGTGGCGGTGGGTGTTCATGCCGTGCGGACTGCGGAAATGTGATTCCTCATCATCACACGCTCGGAAGAGAAGAGAAGAGAAGAGCTATTCGTGGAAAACGCGAGGTGTTTGACACTGATAGAGGCGTTTTAAAGAAGTCATCGAATTTGCGCATTCGCGGTTTGTTTGCATGCCGTGGTGGAAAGCTTCGCGCTTCATCGTCTACCGGTACTGGCCAGCCAAGGCAAATGCCTTGGTGGAAGTGGTCAAAATGCGACACGAACGACAGCCGGCTCATGCAGAACTGCTGTCAACCTATGCGCTCTGCGTTTATCGTTCATTTCCAATAACCGTGTTTATGCTTCGTACTCGCCACTGGTGCCACGAAACATCATCACCTTACGTGTACCTCTTTCCGGTCTACGCGTCCCACTTTACCTTCCGCCTACCACCTCCCGACATGTTGTCAGCGGTACGATGAATCAAATCCTGGTAGAAAGGGAAAGCACCATAAGTTCGTTTAAGTCGCTAACATATTGTGTGCTAATTAGCCCAGGCTGACTTGACAGGAGGATCGAATCACATTCACAATCCATCCGGAGAATTTCGTGCATGTTGCATGGAATGGCATGGCATGGAAGTTAGGCCGACGGATGCTTGTTCCATGTAGATGGGTTTTCGGATGTGCCGGTACTACATTTGCGTGGAGGGGAGGGGGTTGGGAGTGGTCAATGGTGGACGGTGCTGATTGTTTATGCGGGGGATTTTGTTGCGCCGCAGCCACTACTTTTGAATCGAGTGTATTGCGCTTGTCAGAGGAAGAACCAGATTGGAGTTTCGACGGGGAGGGGAGGGTGCGTTTTTGTTTGGGTTGGGTTGGGTGGGATGGGGATTGCTGCGGCTAAGGAGTCACGCTGTCCTTTGATATAGCGGATTCAGGAGCAGTGTAGATGTGTAATGTGATCTACAACTGGACCAGATATACCCCGAAAGCTTTGTGCCTGTGAGCATCAGGGTCAGATAGGAAATTTCAGTGTTAATTGAACATGCAAACTTTGGACGTCTTGCGTTTCCGTTACCAAGGTCATGTATACGTAGAGAAAACTTATAAACCCTGAGTACCTATGGTAGCATCCATTGACATGATGTTCTTAATAGTAGTACATGTCACGTGTACATGGTCAAGGCGCTGATATTCCAGAGTTTTCCTCGTGTTTTCACCTTTCATCAATCTCCATCACAACATCATCCACATCGACATCTACCATTCGAGTTCTCACTATGAAATCTCATTGCTAGGAAGCATACGCATACATAATTAAGCTTATGTATACTTCCAGTGTCGCAACACAGTCCAGTTTATCGTTGCAGCATATATTTCCCATTTATAACTTTAATTTTCGTCTCGTTAAATTGCCTAAGCAACACCATGTGAAACGTTCACTATGGCATTGGACTACTCCTCAATCGGGCCACAAACCATCTTCCGTCACCTCAAATCTTATCCCCATCGCCAACGATCGCCCAGAAAGAGGCTTATTGCGTGTTTTTATGCCAGGAGAATGCTAGTCACGACGACTAGATCATGGCTTCCGCCTTTGTTTGCGGAAACAGCTCGAGGCGAAGGTAAATTCGCCAATTGTTCAACTTCGAAGAGAGGTCACTGGCTCACTGAGAGATAGAAAGCATCCCCGAAGCGGACTTGTATCGATATACACGACAACGATGGCTGTAAGATCATTATTCCCCCATCACACATGGGATTCTAATCATTCTAACACTCCTAGAACGAATGAGAGGAATGAACTGGCCAAACGCCATCTCGACTTCAGCCTACCGCATCTACTAGAAATAGCTGTTAAAGCTTGCGAAGGAGCCTCGAATTGTAAATAATTTATTCCAAATCTCAGGATACCCATTCACTCACTGGGCTTGGAATAGGTATCAAAGTCCTGAAGCTCACCGAAGGCCTACATAACAAGGCTTTTCTCCTCAGCATGGACAATGGCAGGGAAGTGGTAGCAAAACTTCCCAATCCATGTGCTGGACCAGCACAGTACACGACTGCTTCTGAAGTTGCTACTCGAAAGATGGTATGCATGCTCTCTGGTGCTACAATCGAAAATGACTGACGCATTTAGCTCCGCGAGGATTTTGGGATACCGTCACCTCGTGTACTTTCATGGTCCTCTGATGCTCGGAAATCGCCCGTTCAAGCCGAATACATCCTCGAAGAAAAGGCGCCTGGTGTCCGTCTAGGCGCCCTGTGGTCAACCCTGCCGTGGAAATCCAAACTGAGGATACTTGACCAAGTTGTCGAATTCGATCAGTCGCTCACTTCCGTGCAGTTTGAGAAGCATGGATGCATCTACTTCAAAGACAATCTTCTGCAACTTACCAATAAAGCGGATGCTGTACAATTCACCACAGATCGCCAAGGCCTGAACCTCGATCAGTATGCTATCCCGATCTCCACCTTGATAACATATTCGTGGACCCTGCTGCGCATAAGATCACAAGCATAATTGATTGGCAATCCGTTACAGTAGCTCCGCTGTTCTACCAATCAGGAGTTCACAGAGCGTTTCGGCACTATAAGAACGTGGCTCAAGGCTGGGTGCTACCTGAGAAGCCCGGCAACTTTGATCAATTGCCCCCGGACGAACAGGCAAAGATCGATCGGGATATGAAGAGTGAGAAAATCCACAAGTATTACGAACTCCAGACGTTCAAAAATGCACCACTTCATTGGGAATATTTATCTCAACCCACGGTGCCTGTGCTGAGAAAGCCAGTTTGGCTTGTTACCGGCGTATGGGAAAACAGAGATCTCTTCTTCCTACGCGATTCACTCATCACGATTCATAATTGCTAGAAGGAGATCTTTGGCGAGGATTCGGAGTGTCCGATTACTTTCACCAAAGAAGAACTAGAAGCGCACGACAAAGAAGAGGAGATTTACGACGGTGTGGGGAAGATACTGACTATGTTCCGCGATCTAGGGATTTTGCCTGCTGATGGTATGGTGATACCGGAGGACTACGATACGGCGGTTGAGAATTCTCGGCAGTACAAGCAGATATTCCTAAACTCTGCGGAGACTGAGGAAGAGAAGGAGTTGTACGATAAGATATGGCCCTATCAGGATCTCTCTGATGAGCCTTGATGTGGGAATTTGAATCTGTATATCCGACCCAAAGCAGATATAGAAAGACTTCGTCTAACGTGTTTCTCTCTTTGAGTTTTGCACGAGGCTACAGTGATTCCGCTCCATATTTCGGGACTAGAAGTCACAGGATGATGAAGTGCGGCAAGGCTGACTATCCGCAACTGCGCCATAGGGGTACTTTCACATGCTTGTTCCCCGACCACAGCCCCTCGCGATCCCATGCCATTTCATTTCGCGTAGTGCAATACCCCAACTTAATTGTACCCCTCAAATACGATAGCGCGTCTTCTCACGTTGTCGACGACTTCGTATCCAGCGTCCGCGGGACCACACTGGTCGCATGAGCAGTCCCCGTGGCGCACACGCGAGCGTCATGCAAGGGGCAGTTAACTTTGGCAGAGCTTCTAGCCATGCGTGTCTTCGTTGCACCACATTTACGTCTGCACAAAAGGAAGAGTATCCGCCATGAAAGATCGCAGCTGTTCCCACCACTAGATATTTTCCCCAACCTGCCCGCGCTGCTCATAACCCTGCACTCCTCAGCCCTGTGCACGCGCGGAGATCCAACCGATGCGCATCCGACGTCTCCCGTTGGAACCTGAAACGCGCCCAACACCAGACTCCGAAACCACCAAGCGCACCCCCATAAACCACCAAGACACGACCAAGGTCCCCTTTTCTGTTTCTCTGTTTCTTCACTACCTACATCCTTCACTTCGCTGTATTCATATCATTTTATTTTCTAGCCCTGGAGGTGCAACTTTCTTTACAAAGAGAGGAGATCGACGAGCATTTACGCGCCAACCGTTCCGTGAAGCGTTCCAAGCGCCCACGCTTTTACCCGATTCATTACAGAACGACGACTTTGAAACGCTACGATTTGAACAATTGCAATTGAGGATGAACTACGCCGCATGCCAACATCCATCCCGTTGAAAATCGGCCCCAAAAGAATACAACCGCCAACCTCAACCTCAACCCCAACATCCATCACCGTGGTGAGCGCTTAGTACGGCGCAGTCCGGCGCCTCCACCACAGCACCGGAACCCCAAGGCACCTTTTTGGTACACTCACCAATCTATTTCCAAACCCCTACCTTCCATCAGTACTACGCCGCGCAGGACGCAAGTGTATATAGAAGGTGACTGCCGTCCCACCCTTTTCAAGATGGGCATCACGCTTGACTTCTACGCTTTTTGCTTCTTATCCTACGTTGTATATTCTATCATTTTCACTTTAAAGGCCGAGGCTCGCATCGTTCCGAAAGAGAAGGAGGGTTACGAACCAGGTCAAGTTCAAGTTCACAAAAAAGAAGAAAAGGGAAGGAAAGATGTTATCTCAGTACCGATTGCCGATCTTCTCGCCGCTCGGTCGCGCTCTATATCTCCTGCTGCTGTCAGGAGCCTTAGCGACGGCTCGCTGCACCACCACCCCACCACCATCGCAAGCCCCCACCAACCAAAATCCCGCTCTTCTTCTCCATCCCACATCCTCCTCAGCCGACCCGGCAGCAGCCATTCCAGCGCCTCCAGCAGCGGGGCCGCAGCAGGAAAAGGCTTCTGGAGCCGGAGCCGGAGTCGCAGTTCTAGCACTAGCAGTACTAGCAGTCGATCCAGCACCGCCGGCAGCATCCGCAGCCGCAGCTCTAGCAAATCTTCCACAATCTCGCTCCGGAACAGAAAGGATAGCTCAGCAGCAGCAGCAACAAGTCATGGGAAGCAGCACTGGACGTCAAACATGCACGTTTCGAGCGTACCAGATGCAGCGGTGCGAGCGAGGTGAAGTGGCGCCGGTATCGTACCTTCAGATCAATAGCATTTTGAGGGAAGATGGGAGCGTGGCTGTGGATGTTCAGGGACAGAGGCCGAGGGAGGCGTTTAATAGCTACGAGAAGCTGAGGGCGGAGAAGTGGTGGGATGTCGCGGACCTAGAGACTGGAGACGTGCTTCGCGTTTCTTTGAGCTCGGTTGGCGATTCCATTGACTTTGCGGTCGGGGAAAAGAGGTGGACGACGGATAGAGATGTAGACGAGGGTGAGTGGATGGGTGGGTGTTCGAGCGAGGGTTGGTTGGATGGGCAGGAGGAGTGGGGTTGTGCTGTTGGATTGAGGAATTCGAGGGTGAGTTTGTCATTTTCTGGGCATGATGTTGGGCAGTACGCTAACGAATTACAGAGAAGGACGTTGCTTTGTGGCTTTCCGTGTGGTGTTGAAGAGAAGATGGAGTTGAAGTAAGCTAGACGGATTGATGTAGCATTATCCTGGGGTTCCGATGCTTGATTGATGGGGCCTTTGCCGGGTGTATTTTTCGACTTCTCTTCCTGGGAATTGTAACATATTGGTGTACAATTGTAAGGCGGTTTGATGCACGCTCTGCAGCTGTGCCGCAGTTCCAGTTTGTTCTTTAGGGACATGAATCCCTCGTCTACGTTTTGGCTTGTAGCTACCGTACCTAGATAACTTGGAATCTTACCTACCATTTAATCGTGGGTTTAGCTCTCCTGAACTACTACCTCTGAACATATAATTGAGATACCCCCAATAGCCAACGCTCCTCAGGAAGGCCGCCTGCGCCGAAGCTAGAAAGCTGTCTTCATGCGCAGATATTGGCAAAAAGTAAAAAGCTGTCAATATTCGGACGTGTTTCCACGGAGCCTACGTTCGCTGCCTCCGTTACCGTTATAACGAACTCTGCTGGCCTACAAATGGGTGCTCGACGGAGCCTGGCGGAGCCTTACCCACATATGTAAGTTACCTTTCCCCAAGGACCTGGTCCATGTTTTTCTAGCAAGGAAGACGCTGCAATGTCTCTCATCACCCTATCGAAAACCAGAGCTTATTTACTTCGTATGCTTTTTTACCTTTACGCGCTTTAGCACCGCGCGTCCTTAAAGTTGCTACCATCCGGTACTCTCGCTTTTTTTCCGCCGTCGCAATTGTTTTGGCTAACATCTCCGCTGCCTGCTTAAGTGCTCTTCTCCTGCAGCGATACCATGGTACCGTCCCGCACCAAGCAAACCTTTCGATGTTAGCTACGGGCTTAACCTCGTTTTGGAAAGAAGATTGCGATACCTACTACCAGTAGCTCGTCATCCAACACGTACCGTGGAACTTGGACCTTGACACAGAGATATTGAGCCGGCTACCGGCGGAAGCGCTGGGACGGACCTTGTCATTTTTCAGAAAGGGCCCAGACGTGTGAACTGCTCCGAAAGCTAAGGAGATAGATACTGCAGATGCCTTAGTTGCCTTAAAGTGGTGAAGGGCGGACGGATCAACAAAGATAAACTAGTACCCTCATGCGGTGGATCAATGACTCTCTGGAAGTAACAAGGTCAGTTCTAGGAGAGGCGGGGTCTATGTCATTGTTTTACGGTGGATACGAACTGCCTTGCGCTGTAGTATAGACGTACAGGCCTAGACACAAGTATCTAGACCATCAGAATTACACTTAAACTTTCACACCACCTACCACCACCAATCCTTATAACGCCTAAATTTAATAGTGATACCTTCGTCCACCTTCCCCTAGCTATTTTTAAGCGATATAATAGGTAGCCGCACGCGTAAGAAGAGCCAAGCCTACACCTCTAATTTTTACTTTTTTTTGGATGGTCAAGATACTTATGTCCTAGTACTGTATGTACAAATTAAAATCTGGTAATGTTATTTATACACTAATAGTCCCAAATCCAACATGTAATGTTCGGGTCGTGTTCAATGGGACGTAAAATTTGGTCGCTCCAAATTTCTACCCAGGACCAGCAAAGATCTGCACGTCTAGATTAACCAGCGAAAATGCACCCGGGAATATCGATAGATTTTATTGTCGTGGTTTATCTATTCTGGAACTGTGTCATGGGTTGATCCTTAAGGGGAGGAAAAAGTCGTATGAAACGGCACGCGTGAATATATTCGGTGAGCAGAGGTTTCCGGATACTCGTCCATTTTGGCAAGATCTGATAGGTGAGTGGTGGTGGGTTCTCGACACTGGGTTCTTGGAATGTATCTGGAAGAGGCTCGTGTGGTTCCTGCAGACCGCATGAAAGGCCGAGACGAGCTCCTCGCTATTCCTTGAAGAGGTCGGTGAGTGAATCGGCATCGATGGTAGACTTGATGCTCCCATCTTTCCGTATCTAACAACGCTGGTTACCTCATATCCTACTTCTCCTTCTCTAGTTCCAAAAGAATCCTTTGAAAGGCTTCAATGTATATTCACACTGACTCGATCCGAAGCAAAGCTATGATGGACTCTTATTGAGAACAACATTGATTGCTGATTCAAGCGTTCTTAACGCGAAGATATTAACTCTAGACACTTGAGGGATGAAAATTGAAGTTTAAGAGTTTGCGGCATACGTTGATACTCCTTCCAGTTTGATGGCGAATAGGTCGAGGATATGGAGAAGATCGACACTGACACACAGTGCGTTCTTGGGAAGGCTTCTGCGATGAGGAGACTAATGTGCTTACGGTAATTGTATTTTAGAAAATGGATGGATGTTTTGGACTCCAAGGAAAAAGAAGTCGACGCAGTGACATGGTGGCTGCTCATCTCCGTGTCACCCGCGCCAATTTCTAGCTCACAAGCTCTCCCCATACAATACCCGATATTTTATCACATTATCTCGTCCTCAATATCTCAAGAATTGATCAATCTCTAGTCTATTCTCCTCCGTATGGTCAATAGACTAATAGTAATAACCAATATGACAACACACATGATCTCGTTTCCGTCTCCGTCAGACATTAGCATCGTCGTCGCAAACACAGCTTCAAAGAACAAGTCTTCCCAGTCACAGGCGTAGGCATCACTTCATTGAGTGAGTTCCTAAACACCGCAGTTGATTTATACCCACACAGAACCTCGACCAGATTCTCTAGAGGTGTTGCAGCCAAATTTTGCCCACCGATTTCCAGCGCAAGCTCACTTTGAGCCAGGCAATGTACTTGGCTAGTGTGGCTTCATATAGCCTTTCAGGCACGAGTAGCACGCGTCAATCGGTCTAATGTACAATAGTGATACAGAGTGAGGTGTCAAAGGGAGACACCGACATCTACTTGACGTCGTCTCCTGTCTTCATAACGCCGGTTGATGCAGCCTATATCACAACGTTGAACCGCGGTCTGTCCGAATTCTTCCTGAGCAGTCCATTGCACCCATCCGTCCTTCGAGCCCGGTCCGTCACCAATCCGCCGCCCATCCCAGAATCACCCATTCGATCTACTTCCCCTCACCACCCTCATCATTCCCACCCTCGCTATTCTCCTCAACCCCCTTATACGGCCGCCCCGCATACAGCATATAGCCCTTCTCCTCAATCGTGCCCTTCTTCTCATCCTCATCTGCCATTGCCCTCCCCTTCCCGTACGCGCCGGTCTCTAATTGTCCCTGCACACTAATCGGCCTGTTCCCTCGGAATCGCTTCCGCATATCGATCATGCCGCGCTTGCACTCCGCGTAGCCTTTTTGTAGCTGTTGGCATTGTGTGGGGAGTGTGTATTTGAGCGGGGGGCGGAGACAGTCGCCGGGGGAGTTGCGCTCGACCATTATGCAGTCGCTGTTTTGGAGGCAGAAGGCTAGTGCCGCGCCTTGGAGGTGTTGTTAGTAGACGGTAAGAGGATGGGAGGGAGGGGTGGAGGGTTGCGGGGATGCGGAGGTGCCTCAGTGGCGCGAGGGTCGGGAATTGCTGCAATGGAAGAACGTACGGATGTCTTTACACGACTGCGGCATTGTGAATGTGAGTCTCTTGATTGAGATATGTCGTATGCTACCGGTTCATTGGATGTGTGAGTTGTGGTGGAGCTTTGTGCTGCTGCGATTGTTGCTGTCCTTCTGCCGAGGATTATCCGAGTCGCGCGGTTCCATCTGATCTTCACATGCTGGTAAAGATCGCTACTGAACGCCATGTCGTCGCCCACCTGCGTCAATCTAGACCCAACAATGCAGGACAAGGCCTCCGCCCCTCTTCAATCGCACGCCCAGCTGAAGAGATGGTTACCTTGACCGTCTTCTCGTCCATCTAAGACCATCTGAACCTTTCTTTGAGACTGGCTGCCTTACACTGTCAAGCACGGCTGTAGGAGCGGTTGACATTGAGCTCCGTGTCAAAACTCTGGTACAGCTTTACAGCACCCCGAGTGTATTATCAACTTGGTAGCTACTACCCTTTCGACCTGTGAGAGCCCGACCAGCAACCCTCCATTCGGGGTTCGACAGTCATGGCACTCCACATCCCTTTCCTCTCGCGCCTCCATATCCGCGAATACTTCGCCCTCGGCCTCTCCATCATACTCATCACCCTCGAATCGCTCATCTCCGTCATCACCCTTGCGCTCCCTTCACCAGTCATCAACCTCGGGTACCGCGTCACACGGCGACTCTTCAATGACCTCTCCTCGCCCACATCGCGCCGCAATCGACAAAAGAAGAAGGGCGTATGGAGCTCCATTGCCAATGCCTCTGACATTGGGGAGCTGTGCGAGCTATATGGCTATTACGTCGAAGAGCATGTAGTACAGACAGGCGACGGATATCTGCTAGGACTACACAGGTTGGGCTGGAGACGTGGAGAGGAGGACACACGGGTTAATGCTGGGCCGAACAAAGGAGGTGTGAAGAAGAAGGTGGTGTACCTGCACCATGGTCTCCTCATGAATAGTGAGGTGTGGGTGTGCTTGACCGAAAGGGAGCGCTGTTTGCCGTTTGAGCTCGTGGAGCGTGGATATGATGTCTGGGTGAGTTGTGCACATCTTGCGCATAATTTACGACGCATATTTGTGCATGATCTTGTAGACTAACGGACGGTAGTTGGGCAACAATCGTGGCAACAAATACTCGAAGAAAAGCATCAATCATGCCCCCACGTCGAACGCCTTCTGGAACTTCAGCATGGATCAATTCGCATTCCACGATATTCCCGACTCTATCGACTACATCTTGAGCACGACGCACCATCAATCTTTATCTTACGTCGGTTTCTCTCAAGGCACGGCTCAGGCCTTCGCCACACTTTCTATCCATCCTACACTAAACGACAAAATCGATGTGTTTATCGCGCTTGCCCCAGCCATGTCGCCTCCCGGTCTTACTTCCGGCATCGTAAATTCCTTCGTTAAGACCTCACCAGACATACTGTTCCTCGCTTTCGGTCGGCGGGCCATCCTGGCCTCAGCAACCATGTGGCAGTCAATACTCTATCCACCCATCTTCGTCCGCCTCATTGACACCTCGCTCAAGTTCCTTTTCGGCTGGACCGGTATTAATATCACATCCCACCAAAAACTCGCATCCTATCCACACCTGTACTCCTACACCTCGACCAAGTCTGTTGTCCACTGGTTCCAAATTATCCGCAACGGTGTCTTCCAGATGTATGATGACGAGGCTCCTAACCCCATCACCTCGAACCGATCAAAGTACTACAAAGTCGCCAAGTTCCCGACAAAGAATATCAAGACACCGATTGTGCTTGTGTATGGCGGCTCAGACAGCCTAGTCGATATTAATGTCATGTTGAAGGAATTGCCTCGTCATACCATCGCCAAGGAGATCCCACATTATGAACACCTGGATTTTCTCTGGGCGTCTTCAGTCGACCAGCTAGTCTTTCCACACGTTTTTGAAGCCTTGGATGAATACGCGGTAGCCGACAGTTCCTCCTTTGAGCCCAGAAAGGAGAAGCGCTTCCGCTCGCCGGCGCGCTACAAAGGTCTCCTGTACGTATTGAAGAGCGTGGCTGCAGAATGACATAGTCCAACTTGCCACGCATTGTCAACCCCCTGTTTGAGCTTTACTGACTTCGGATCTCAATTCTAGGCCCGAATCCGGCGCCCTACCAGGCCCAGAAGGCGACGATGCAGGCGATGAGAGCTCCTCGGCTCCATTCATAATCCGCGGGAAGAAGCATTCACAGAGCACGCGGAAGCAGTCCATGGAAGATTTCGAGGGCGTGCCTCAACCTCAATCCCCTTCAGCTATCAAGACAAAGATACCGCATCCAGCGTCCAGCTATGCTGCCGCTGTAAATCGAAACCACTCACCCTCGCACTCTACGACGACGTTTCCACCTCCCGCTGCAAAAGTGCCTGGTACGTGAAGCCTAGCCTTGCTTCACCCTTATGCGATCTTCACTGACACCCCCTTGGATGCGCTTTACTAACTTATTTCCCCTCAACTCCAGCACAATCAAACATACAAAGCTCGCCCGCCGCCTCCACAAACGCCTCCCAATCTGCAGTAACAGCGCGAAGTTCTACCTCGCGACCTGAAGGTTGGTGGTCCTCTGACGAAGTGGCGGAGACAGGTCAGTCCGACCCCTCCACTCCAACGGGCCAAATGCCTCCTCAGCTATCTCTCAAGGGTGTTGGAGGCTTGGAGAGACGGGGTAGTTTCGATAGCCAGAGAAGCGGAAAGAGTGGGAAGGTCAGTCTGTTCGATGGGCGGGGGATCAGCTTGGGTGTGGGCAAGGCTGTGAGTGGGATTGTGGGGGGTTTGGGGAAAGGTGAAGGCAGTGGGAGTGGGGGAAGTGGGAAGGATGGCGAGGGCGAAAAGAGGAGGAGGAAGGCGAAGAAGAGAGAGGGGGCGGAGTAGAAATAAATGTAGTTCAAAAAGAAAACTAGTAGCAGAAGCTTGTGTAGAAAGTTTGGAGCAAAAACCATTGTAGAAGGAAGTCTGCTATTGACAAGACGAGTCGGCGGAGGTCGCAGTGACGTGTGCGCCTTCTGTGTGCTTTGCCAAGCCGTTAGTGCATAGAAGAGGGACGCACGACCTATATAACTCTCCACCTCATCGCGCAATCCCCTCTTCTTCTTCCTTCCTCTCCATCACAGCCATTCAACTGCGCATCGACAATTGCGCGCCCCAACCCCCTCGTTGACAGAGTCAGTTCTACAACCCTCCCTCACACTCAACACTCGGGTGCGATCGTAGCGCGCACAACATCATGGGCGACGAGCAGCCGGGAAAATACTTCTTTCTCTGCTTTATGAGCCTGCCCGCCGAGCTCCGAGAAATGGTATACTCGGCAAAATTCGAGGGATTGCCTGAAGAGATTATCGTCTCAACTCATATGCCCAATACCCTCGCCATCGCTCGTTTCGCCAAGCTACTCCCGGCAATATGCTACACAAATCGCACTATATTCAACGAATCGGTTCCTGTCCTTTTCCGTGAGCGGACGATTACTTTATCTCGCAACGGAGTGACTGTGCTTGGCGACCTTCTCAAATCCATACCTAATCAGCATGGTTTTCGGGCCATCACATCACTGGAGTTTGGCAGTGGAACCATGCGGCAGTACAAAACCCCCCTGCCAAAAGTGAAGGGCTAGATTGCGGTCCAAAAGGCCGTTTCCCTATCTGTTTTGGGAGGTACATCAGCAACTGCAGCCCTGCACTGAAGCATCTGTCCATTTACTTCGAACGCTTCCAATTCTCACGTTTCCATGCCGGTGCGTCTGTGGGTGAAATCATCCAACCCGTCGACTTAGAGGAGTTGAAGCCTCTTATAGACCTATCGTCGATATGCTCGTTGAAGAATCTGCAAACGCTCACCCTTGTTGCCTGTGGTCATGATGCGTGTGAGCGCTTTATAGGATTCGAGCAATGGAAAATGCTTTTTACCCCTTTTTTCCAGTGGATCAAGGTCCAAGTCAGGGCGAAAAAACCAAACGTACGATTTGAGGAGCAGCACCTATCAAGTCTCCGTTGCTACTACACGGATTACATCAGATTTGCACCACACCCGGACTTGAAGGGATTCAGAGAATGTTGAGAGTAGGGGTTTGGGAACCTGAATGGGCCCTTTAATACCTTTCTCATGTATAGGTGAGATGAACAGCACTTTCCAATGCACTTAACCTAGAATTCTGCGCGGGTTATGCTAGAGCCCCCCGTATCGGAATCGATCTTTTCGAACATGGACAACAAAGGCGTGGGGCTTACAAAGTCCTTTCAGCATGTATTTCTGGCGGAGATACGAATCCCTACCGGCCAATGACGGCATTTGTAGACTATCTGAAAATCTAATGGCATCAAGGTTTTCCATAACTTGCTCTCGAATGCATACTTCACTTCCATTTCCACTGACCATGTATTACCTATAACTATCCGCCCCTAGCACTTTCATACACTCTAGACTATACCAAGGTGTCATTAAGATCATATACGCTCACACGCCATCTTCCGTCCCCTCTCCTCAAAATCCCCTTACTGCTCACTTCCCGGTCCCTCTTGGTACTCCCGTCCACTCTCTAGCTAACCCTCGTTCCTGGAACAACACACTCTAACGCACTCACATCGACTAAATGCACCAAAAGAATCCTTAATATCGCACTCCAGTACATTCCCTACCGCCAAGCACCCAAAGCATTCATGCATGCAGCCTCGCAACACGAAACAATCTATTCTAGTCACCACTCGCTCCAACTCCGTGGCATAAAAGCGCAGTGCCAGAGTCCTGAAGGTAGTAGTCTAGAGTTTATTTCGCTATGAGATTCAAACAAGACTCTCACTAGTGCTGTTGAGAAGGCCGTTGTTAATGTTGCGACTTAAGGGCATAGAACCTAGATCTGGAGTTCGCAAATAGGAAGTAGAGTGAGGAACATGCACACCAGTGACACCATGTCTGTACTCGTCGGGTAAGGCATGCCAATACAATGGTGGATGAGACTTACTCATCTACCTGCCGCGCGAGGAGCAGTGAATCTGGGGTTGATCTTGAGAAATTTATCCTTCCGGTTCAGTGGGTTTGGGCTTATGCGAGGCGAGCGACAGCGATAAGGAGGAGGGGGTTGCGGTGGATGTACCTCCTAAGATAGAGGTCGCTCGCTTCTTCGTGGATTTGGTTGGCGGCTTGGCTGATGCAGGATATGTGTATTAGCTCGGGGAGTGGGATGGAGCGGGGCGGAGTGTGAAGATAGACTGTGCTTTAAGGGTATGGTATCGTCGCGTTGTGTACGCACAGAGCTGGGGACTTGATACGTGAGCAGTGCATCACCACCCGGTTTTAGTAAGTTTTGAGTTAAACTTGGATGGCACGAAGTACCGTCATGTTCCCTTGGCTCCAATTTCTTCCGCCTTAGGTAATCGTGTTGGTACGTGCGATGAACAATGGTATGGACTTCAACATCGTTGTATACCTACGGCTCCGACGTTTCCTGCTAAAGCTTAGTCGTTAACTCATGTACAGTAAACTTGGGCTCCAATTTCTTCCACCCAAGCTACTGTATAGAGAATTATAGGGTTACATGTTTACGAATATTACGTTACTGTAGTCTGTTTAGCTCCAATTTCTTCCGCTTAATAGTTACAGTTCTCAATTACGCAAACATGCAACCTTGCTCTATAAAAACAGTATATTGCCTACGATGTAGTGCCAACTTTGGTAATTGCCGTAGACACTATACTTGGGCTCCAATTTCTTCCGCCCTAGTATTGTATATACCCTTCAATTATAGGATCACATGTTTTACATTATCACGTCACTGCTCAGCTCCAATTTCTTCCGCTTCACAGTCACACAACCAGTTTAAAAACATGCAATTTCGTACCAATAAACTCGATCGTCTACGATAGTAGTAGATATTATATTAGGGCCTCAATTTCCTCCGCCCTGCTATTGCATCCCTACCACTGCATACAAAATCACAAGATCACATGTCTTACTATATGCACGTTACTGCTCAGCTCCAATTTCTTCCGCTTCACAGTCACATAACCAGTTTAAAAACATGCAATCTTATCTTTATAAAAACCATGGAAGTTTCATTATCTGCGATACTCCGAGGTATCACTCCGCTCAACCACGAAAACAAAAACGTCAGGAGAACCGGCATCCTAGAAGTCAAGAAGTCGAGATTAAGCTTCGAACAACGCACTGAATCCCCATCAGCAACATTCATCAACCACCTCAACAACCAAGCGTCTCCCGCACCGTTCCCCAAACCCCCAACAACTCAATCCATAACACCCACCGCGCTCGCTAGAAAGCCACCCTCGATAGCAAGCTCATCACCACGTCGATAAACGGGCCCGTCTCTCACCGCGCCCCTCTGGCCAAAAACGCGAACCTTGATCCGCTGTAACTTTGCCACTGAAGCACTTTAGCTACTTTTCCTAGCGACGGAATTGTCCAAATCGCGAGAGGCGTGGAGAGTGTGGTGGCAGATGAGTTCGCGGACGTCGAGGGGGGAGGTGCATGAATTGCGGGAAGGATGAGGAAGACATACGTGCTACTGTAAATACCAGGTGATGGGGGAATTAGGTAGTGCATGTGGATGAGTGTGTTTGGGCGTCATGGGGACTGTTTTTATATCTGGGCTTTGGGGTGGTGGAGTGAGCATTCTAGGAATACAGTGTGGGAGCCTTCGACGCAGGGTTAGAGTCAAAGTGTTGGTGTACAATGGGATGGTAATGCATTGTGTATGTGAGGGTTTCGTTGGGTTTGGGGTGAATTTGGCCGTCACGTGATGCAGTAATCCGGGAGGGCTTTGGGAATAATTGGCGAGTAGGGAAGATGCATGAATGCTTAATGGGTAAGGCATGTTGTAGTTGGGGCGTGGGAGCGTTGAATTCGGTATGTAGAGTACTGGTAGCTCGCATATAGCAAGCACTTATTTGAGCGTGTTACGATGTAGGGCAGTCGCAGCGGGACTGGCCCCTATCAGACAAAGACTTGACATCCGCTAGTCGGATTACAAACTACAAAGGGTGCTTTTGTATATTGCATCTTCCTTAAAGAGGGTCGAAAAGTTAGACATTTGTCGACTTAGAATCCTCAAGATTTTGCGTGTTTTGGACATGGGATTGGCCAGCTTTCACGGGACAAATGTGCTTTGGTAGGTGGAAGCCGCTTAAAGAACACGCGAAATCACATCCGCCCGTCCTTCCATGTTTGGGTAAGAGTCACGAAAAAGTCAAGAATAGAAGACACAGCAGTGTGATGAAAGAAGTGAGCATTTGTCATAGCTAAGCTGAGAGGTTCCGTCAATCTATCCTCCCTCTCTCAAAGTAGCCAGCAGTCATGTGTAAGACAAGACTCTGTCATGAACTCCATCTCCATGCAAAGAAAGAAAGGTATAAAAGGCCTAGCTAGCTCGATGAATCCCCCAAGGGCCTACGCACAGAAGCGAGGACCCCACAATGAACCACAACCATCCATTACACGGAAGTAAGCACCGTAATGAAACCACCACATGAGACCTAGGCTAGACCAAAGCACCAAACAATCAAACCACCGAATTTTTGAAGAGAAGGGTAAAGTAAACCATTGCACCATAACCGCGCACGCCGCAGAGCATATCGTGCGATCCAAATCGTTTGGTGCCAGTCATGCGCAAAGAACCAATGAGAGACGGGCAACGATGTCAGTCCAAGAAGGCAGACAAGCTAGCAAGGGAAGGGAAGGGAAGGGCAGGAAGGGAGACTGGCTCAGTCCAAGTTCTTGAGGACCTCAGCGCCGACAGCGACCTGGCGACCCGCAGCACGGAAGTTGCCTTGGAACCAAGTCTTGAGTTGCCAGAAGACAGTCAGCGGGTTGAAGCTTCCGCAGTACGGCTTGATAATCTCCGAGTCCACACATTTGATCTCGAGGATCTTGAGGTTCTCACAGTCGAAGATTTTGGCGAGATCGTACTGTTTGACGACTTCCTCGATGTGGCAGATCTTGAGGGCTTTGCTCTTGATGACGTCGATGGCTTCGAGCTGCACGCGCTGGCGCTCTCCGTAGCACGACTTGGTGAGGCCGGCGGTATGGAGGGTGATGGACAGACGCTCGAGGGAGGGAAGCCTCGTGGCGGCGAGGAGGGCTGGGTTCGCGGTGCGGTTGTCTTTGACGCCGGAGAACCAGAAGAAGCGGTCAAACTGGACGGACTTGACGTGAGCGAAAGCATTAGGAAGAGTGGCCGAGACCATCATGTCGCAGAAGAAGTCTATGTCGACGTTGGAGGAGATGACGAAAGTGCGAGACGCGATGAAGGGTAGCACGTCGCGGATCCAGGCGGCCTTGTCGGTGTTAGCGAGGGCAAGACGCTCGGCGGAAATGAAGGAGGGGGCGGCCGGGTTGGCGTTGTCGACACTGCGCTCGTTGGTGATGCGGACAATGGTGTTGACATCGATGGCGGTGATGATCACATCGTCAATCATGACTGTGGAGAGGTTGTCAGTATGAGAATGAGGGTTTGGGGGAGGGTGTATACGTACCTCCTCCGTTGTACGGTCCCGCCATGCTAGCACGACGAGCATCTCCAACGTTGAGACGAGAATCTCCAACGTTCACATGAGAATCTCCGTAGCTGAGACGAGCATTGTCGAAGGCGTAGAGAGTACGCGGCTGAACGACAGTCGTACGAGCGAATCCAGCGGCATCGACGGTCGTGACGGTAGGAAGACTCTGGTTGCGAAAAGGCTGGCGATGCGGGCCCAGAGACATTCCAGCGGCCGAGAAGCCTGCACGGCCGTTAGTACGAGGGCCGTGGGGTTGGCGAGCCGGGTAGTTTCGAGCGGGGCTCTGCGAGTACATGGTCATGGTGTTGAAGGGAGGCTGTGTGTTGAAGTGAGTGAGGATGTACTAGGATAGATCTGTCTAATCGTTAGCAGTGTTCTATGAAGAAGAAGAGAAGGGGAGCTGGGGAGGGAGGGGTTTATATACTTACTACCTGAGACGCTCGGACTAGCACGGAGCTGCCATTGGAGCTGCCATTTTTTGGTGACGAAAGGATTTTCAATCATAGCGTCGAAGCGTTTGTCCATATCGTGGGTGACCTGCGTGCGGAGGCGGGGCGAAGTCGGGTTGACCTGTCTGCCTGATCAGTTTCTTGCAGGTCCAGCGCGGGGAAAGAGAGGTGACGCAGAGTTTACTTACCGTATGTGCCGTTAAAGACGGTCTTGTGGAAATCCCTGAAGCCTTGAAGCTGCACGGGCAAGAATCTAGTCACGCAGTCCAAACGATCGAGGCGTTTTCGCTATTGTGGTGACCTTGTGAGCCGTAGACGACAAACAGCTGCTTGATTAATCCAATTGTCCCGTGAGGAACAATACTTTGAAAGCTGTCGTGTGGAAGGCAGATTGAGACAATAGCAACGCGACAACGCTACCACGCGGCGACGAGGCAGCGCTGGAATATACAGAAGAGAGGGAGTGTTAATTACCTTTTGCTCAAAGAGCTATCCAAAAAATATCTTCTACGCGTGTTGCTTGCGCTTCTCTGGTCGTGGTGGCGAGAGTACCGACGGTGGGCCAAAAAGAGTGTTGGCTGTAGGAGGGAAAGGCGACGAGGTTGAGGCGGAGCTAATATCACGTAGCCATTTTTCTGCCGGGCGCTATACGGGCGGTGAGATGACGGCAGTGTGGGCCGACATCGCAAATTAGACGCCGGTGAGCGATGAAGATGAGAGAAAGATGTGAGGGCAATATTTGGGAAGTGCTGGAAACGTAACTGAAAGGTTCAACGTGAAGGCTTACATCTCTGCAGTCGTTGGGTTGGGGCAGCAGATACAAGACAGTGGACATGAACTTGTGATTGAGAATATTGGTATACGCTGGATCATACTTGCTCGTACGAGATATTTTGTGAATCTGTGCTCGAGAATGCCTCGAAGGTCCTGCCGCTGTTGCCATCGACAGCGAGCAGTATCTCCGAGATCGGCGGAACTTGGCCCGCGAAATCGAAATCGCTTCTGGAAACTGATACATCAATGCTCATTGAAATCTTTCTAAGCTTTGGGGAGATATTCAAACGGTCTGACAAGGAGGGATAGAGCTGTAGCATCGGATCTGAGATAGCACCGAAGAAGTCGCCGCGAATCCATCTGTGAATATGTGGAATTTGTACCAGATGCTAGAAACCAGGTCTTGATCTTACAATCTCAAGCAAGGGATAGATCTTCGACAGGTTTGGCAAAGTGGTATGCGTTGGGTGTTGTGGAACCTGATGAGTTAGTCAGGATGTCGCCGCGAATCCCTTACGCACCAGATGTTAGAACATGCGCCTTAGTCCTCCATCATTGAAGCTATGAAAAGGTCTTCGAAGGTTTTGACAAAGACCTATACGTTAGCCACTCTCAACTCCAATGTCATACCCAAGATGTCACCGTGAACCCATCCGTGAATTTGGGATTTTTATCCCATACTACAATGTGCCTATATAGCTGAGGATTCTAGATATTGGAAACGTCATTCTAACTTTTGACAATGAAGTATAGGGTGGTGGTTGTCAATACTAAGGTGACACTTAAGATATCGCCGTGAACCTATCCACATGTGTAGAGTTCTTACCGGATAGCAAAATAAGCCTACGTAGTTAAGATTGCCGGATATATGGAAATATCGTCCTGACTTTTGATAGAGAGGTTTAGGTCGGTGGTTGATGAATTTGATGTGATAGTCAAGGCATCGCCATGAACCTATCTGTACGTATAGGATTCTTACCGGATACTATAATATAATTATGTAGCCGAGATTTCGAGATATTTGGAAACATCGTCCTGACTTCGGATAATGAGGTATGCTTTGATAGTTGTCGGCATGAAGGTAGTAGCCAAGATGTTGCCATGAATCTCTGTATCAGTGTAGGATTTATACCAGATACCACAATATGCCTATATATCTAAAGATTCTAGATATCTGTAAAGGTTATCTGGACCTTCGGCACTATATAAAACTCTAGTTAATTTTGGCCTGAAGAAGGTAAGCCGAAATATATCAAATAGCCAAACATAGAAACGGATATTTTACTAATACGGAATTTCGAGTCTAATCTATCAACTCCAAAGCTTTGGAAACCTCGGCGTGTATTTTAGCATGGTGTTGTGAACGGTTAGTATTACTGTAATAAAGAACAGCTAGAAGTAGGACAAAGAGTTAGGCTTTAGGACTAGGAATTTATGAAACTTGAAATACGGCTATTCACCTGGATATTTCCAAACTGTAGAAAACTGCTCCGGAAGTTTGATAAGGAAGTATGCAAGGTAAGTGGTAGAGGGAAGAAGAATAGCTAGGATTATAGCAGAGAGTTATGTGAGAGAACTGAAGACTCATAATATTGCAAAATCTGCCTATTCTCCCAACCATTTCCAAACCGTAGAAAATTACTCTAGACCGACGACACGTCCATAAACATTACACTACATACTAATCCCCACACTATCTAATCATTCTTCAACTTGAACCGCACAATTCCTCACAAAACATAATTTTCTTTTTCAAGAATTTCAAATCATAAATTTCCCACCAAGTCAAACTCCCTTCTCAACTACTACTGTACAGCTACCCAGCCACTCATCCAACCATACCTATCTCCCCATAACCACCTCCAGCACAAACCTCCCCTTCACCAAGGCCTCATCCACCATCCCTCCAACCCTAACCTCCCTAACCCCTCTCGCGCCCCTAAACCCCTCCCTCAAAGCCTCCCTCAAATCCCAAAACACCTTCCTCGCACTCGGCGAGTGCAGCACATCCCCTGGAGCTGGCCACCTGCACACCAACGTGACCTTTGCGAGTGAACGCATAGAAAACAACCTATGCAGCCAAAAATCCCCCATTACCGTGCCCGCGGAGCGAAAAGTCCCCTGTCCAAGCGCCGCTACAATGCCAGGCGTGACACCCCAAGGCGGCATCCCCGCCGGAAAGATCAGATGCGCGAGTTCGAACACCAGAGTGATTTCCTGAACGCCCGGCGCGAAACTGCATAAACTCCATATGTCGGATATATGGCCCCCAAGCGCAATCGGCAAGACTTTGAATTTCAGCTTGCGGATCCTCGTCCAGGGGTTGAGCGCGGGAGAAAGAGAATCCGTGCCCAGGATGAAGGTGGCGATGTCTTGCGCGGTGCGGAAGACGAGGAGCGTGTGCGTGAGGAATAAGGGGAGCGTTTCGAAGAAGAGTTGCGGCGTTGTGTAGGCGATGGCCGGGAGGGCGGATGAGGAGCGGGTGGTTTTTTCGGCGGCGAGGACGATTTGGAGAAGGATCATGTCGCGGAGTTCGCGGGCGAGGGCGAGGATGGGGAAGATGGTGGTTTGGAGAGGGGGTGCGGATGTGGCTTCGGTGGTGGTGGGGAGTTGGGGGAGTGAGGAGTCGAATTTGTGGGTTGGGTCGTTGATGTAGATGAGTTGTTGTGGTGGATTGGAGGACGGCGGATCTTGCGGATCGGTGGGTGAAGTCATGATGAGGATGAGGATGTTGCTGTTGCTTGTGTTAGTTAAGCAATTTCGTATTGTTTCGGATGGCGATTCGAAGAGCGGCGGCAGACGAGCAAGCGAGCGATCGAGTTAGTACGCTGAGGATGGAGGAAAGGGGTGGGGGATATGGTTTATATAATACGGTTACAGGGAGGATGGCGATGAGAGGGACGATGAAAGTGAAGATGAAGGTGAGGGTGAATGTGAGGAGTCTTGTCTCCCTCAAGCTTGCGAATAGCAGAATTCATCACTGATTGCAGAGCTAACGGTAGAATAGCGCTCACTGCCTCGCTGAAGTATGAAATTTGTCTTGCCTTTTCAGACAACTTGGCCCACCAGTGTCTCAATGCTTCCACCCGTTCAAGTTGAGGGTAAGGTTCGTCGTTTGAAGTGGATTTCGGTTGATTGAGTCTTAGTGTGGTGGTGAGGAGGAGGTTTTTGACCATCTTGAGGTTGGTTGGCGCGGAAATACTAGGCTTCAGTTTGCTGGCGGCGGTACAAAGCCGCTTCCGAGGTCGAGGCGGCGGTGTAGGCATCATGCTGCGATTTGGTTTGATAATGGAGGTCAGGGATCATCAAATCAGGCGCCTGACTGTGTAACATGATTGGACTAATCAATTTGAAGCCTATCAAGGAAGAGATGTGATGATATGGCCGGTGTCTGTGTGTACACAAGAGTCAAAGAATTCACAGAATGGCACCGTGCGTGCAGCAGCGTGCTGGATTGGCGATCGTAGTGTTTGCAAGCCGTTCAACTACGATAGGGAGAAATGTTGAATGGATATGAAGCATGTACAACAGGGGAAAATGCCCAAGTGCTTAATTGCATGGTATTAATGTGGTATTGGCCGTCGTGATGCATTTTGGGTCTGGATGAACTCGGTAGTACGGGCACATTGCGTTCTCCAAGTACGACGTCCCTAGGCAGCGATTTCGGCCACGTATATTTCCTACATGAGATAAGATCGTCTGTATGTGTACAGGAAACGAGCAAGTCGAGGATGGGTACCAAAGCCGGGGTTGCGGTTGGGGACGATCGAGGGGAATGGGGCGGTTGAGGAGGACGATAGCATTTTGTAGGGATGTGGTATGATTCGGAGACACCTTCCACGCAAATCTGTTTTGATTCGACGAATGACCACTCTTTCCTTTCAATGGCAATCGCCAGCGTAGCATCGAGGCTCGCAAACAGGGCCTGGAGGGTTTCTGCAGGTTGGTTCTTCACCCACTCTGAGATGTGCTCACCATATCTTAAGGAACTGACGATGCCATAGATATCTATTATACAGCCCCAGAGACTATAACCGGGCAATTGGCAATGGAGGCCAGCTGTACGTGCCTCTAGAGAAGTGAAAGGAGCGAGTTGCGGGAATTACTGTGAAAGGAAAAGGAAAAGAAGCAAGAACAATAAAGGGGCCAGGAGTTGAACCCCACGCTTCATATCATCATGTAGGGCATCGTGGACGTGAAGTTCGAGATCGTCAACAACTCCGTTGGTCATGCGGAATAGTGATCGCTCAATGCCGCACATGGGACGTTATTTTGGTGCTGACTAAGATCGATATAGGGCTGAATCAGCCGGGTTCAGCGCTATTGCGAGTCCCAAACAAGATGAGACTTGGCGCATCTTTCGCCCGAGAGTCCGAGACATGGCTCGTCTTCGACTCCGAGAAAGACACCATGGCCGGCTTAGCAGCGTCAATTCCGACCTTTATAGCGCGCTGATGCGCTCCTCTTCCAATTGTTCTCCTTTGTCGCCGTCGCCCTCCCCTTGACACCCACTCAACTACTCCTACCGCATCGCGGCTTTACTACAACACTATGGCAGCGAAATCGCCCCGTTATTCCCACGAGGAAGCCGAAGCCGTGACCCTCCTCCCCCCGTCTGGTCTCGATTCTACCTCGCGCTCGCCGTCCCCTCCACCACAGAAGAAGAAACCATGGCTCTTCGTCGTGGGCCTTCTTTTCCTGCTCATTGCCATCATCGAAGTTGGAGCCTTCCTCGCCGACGCCCCCAAGACGCGCGTCTTCGAAGCAAACTTATGCTTACGTTACTTCACTGAGCACGACCCCTCTAAGATAGGCCCCGATGGCACCATCCCCGAAGCCGAGTGCAAGATCGACGAGATACAGCAGCAGCTGGCTATGATCTTTGGGTGGCAGGATACGTTTGACGCGATACCTGGTATATTGCTGGCAGTACCGTTTGGGGCGCTGGCGGATAAATGGGGACGCAAGTGGATTTTTGCTGTGTCGCTGTTGGGGCTGCAGTTGAACTCGGTATGGGTATTGCTGATTTGTTACTTCCGGAGTTTGCCATTGCAGTGGACGTGGCTGTCTTCAGCTTTCTATTTCCTCGGTGGCGGGCCCATGGTGGCCGTCGCCGTGGCCATGACTATGATATCCGATGTTGCGCCGCCAGATAAGAGGACGACGGTGTTTCTCTATGCTACCGCGGCTGTGCTGCTCAGCGAAATGATTGCGCCCATCATGGCATCGCGGCTTATGGAGAAAGGCGACTGGCTCCCTCTTCTCCTGGCCCTTGGCATCCAACAAGTCGGCGTCACCATCGCCGTCTTCTGTCCCGAGACGATACACATGCAGGACCAGCCTGAACCACGGGACAGCGACCGTGAGAGTGCCACAGACGTGTCGAGGAAAGCGAAAGACCAGGGCTTCGGATTTAGAGCACAGCTTGGGCATTTCAAGGATGCCTTCATCTTCCTCACGAGCGACACCATGCTCATGATCGTCGTCTTCAGTTACCTCTGTAATAGGTCTGGAAGGCAGGCAATCCAATTGCTGATCCGCTACGCATCCAAGAGATACAACTGGGAGATCAAGAAAGCAGCACTTCTTCTCTCTTTCCGCGCCGCCACGAATCTGGTCTCTGTGGCTATCTTCATCCCGGGTGTCAACTTCATACTACTCAAATATCTCCGCATGCCCTCCCACTGGGCCGACATCTGGCTCGCCCGCGGATCCATAATCCTCCTTTCCATCTCCTTCTTCATCATGGGTGTCGCCTTTGAACCCCCACTCCTCATCATTGGCCTACTCGTCTACAACCTCGGGACCGGATACGCAGCCGCCATGCGCTCCATCGCCATCCACGTCGTAGGCGGCCAATCGAGCCCCGATATCGGGAAACTGATGAGCTTGCTCGCCATCGTCGAAAGCATCGGACTCATGTTCTCGGGCCCGATTGTCAATGAAATGTTCAAGTGGGGCATGGATATGGGGTCCGCCTGGCTGGGTCTGCCGTTTTTGGGCACTGCTGTGCTGTATGGGTTGACGACTGTGGTTACTTTCATCATCAGTGTTAAAGACAAGGATGTGGAGTATGTGGAGGTGGCGAGTGATGATGAAGAGAATGCGGAACTTGTGGATGGGAATAGCACTGCGTTGGATGCGGGTCTGGCTCAGAGACGTGCCAGCGAAACACTATCAAGATGATAAATGACCGCACCTGACCGAGACCAACCTGGAGGACAGCCTTGAACTTTGTTTTCGCCATATCGAACACTGGTTTGATACCGAAGCGCTGACCAGCTGCATATATCCGGATGTGAAAAATCATCCCGGCGGGGTCCGCCAAACTGCCAAGCAGCAAGTATTCGCGGCCTGATACTTTGGAAACAAAGACTGGTGACCTTCGAGGAGCAATTCGCTGAAAGTACTCTTTGTAATTTCTTCAGCTTCCGATGCTAGGATTCCTGGAGTTTTCTTTCCTTTGCCATCAACGTTCCCCGACACGAACGGTAGCATCTGGATTTGAGAGATTTCTGCCAATCATTACCTCCCGGTGCACAGAAAGGTTAACTCGGCCGTAGCACATGCTCGTCGCATTTCTCTGGGTCAGTGTGTATGATCGGTGGCTTGGCGGGAAATCTCTTGGATTTGATGGGTTTGCGCCGTTGGGGAAAGTGCGTAGCGCGACTAACGATGATGGTGCGGTGGATGTGCATTGTTTGGTGTTTTGCGTTGTCAAGTGGGGTGGTTGTGTTCTGTGACGCGGACTTCGATGGATGGATATATTTGGATGGATGGATATTCTAGACACGGGATGAGCGAAAGATGTGCCGTACGGGAGAGCGGTGTGTAAAGAGGTTGTTGATTGGGAGGGACTATTGCCTGCCTTGCGCCTGCCAGCGGGATTCACAAGAGGCATAGCTGCTGTCGCGCTGCATCACAACTCATTTAGGGCGGGCCTACCTGTCATAAGTCTGGCAATGCTTCCCGGAATTCGAGACTAGTAAAACATTGGAATACTTCTGCACTCGAGCGCCGATGAAGTAGTCTTCTGCGCCAAAGAATCGACACATCAATTCATGCCGGGCGCGACTTCCTCCTTCAGCATCACCGCTGATAGCTCTTACTTGCCATTCATTGCGGAAACTGATGTCGAGCTTCTTGCGACATGTCCAGGTAGGCGCCACAGCACGTTGTTGTCCTCGAGCCGCCCATCTCTTCTCCCTTCTCCCCTTCTACCCACCATCCAACATATCCGGTATGGGAGTTCTTGTTTTTTGTCTTGGACCACACGCTCAGTTTGTCTTGTCTACTACGCTTTAGCAGGGCTTTGCTTGTGCAAGCTGCGCTTCCCTTTCTACTCTTATCAATTACTTGCTGTCCGTCGCTTTTAGGCCCGTGGACCGCACTATCTCGTTCTTCTAGGCGACTACGCACTGCCTCGCTACTCTTGGTTGAACTGTCCCCCCCTCCGCAAGATGCTCGCCCGGTCTGCCAGCGATGCCGGCACTCATCTCCGCCGCTCCAAGTCGACCTCATCCACCGCCCACCGTCCACTACCGCCCTTGCTGGAACCATTGGACCCAGAGATTGCTCAACAACAAGCCTTGGCGGCTGCCACAGCAGCATACGTCCGGGCACACGAGCATGCTGCTACGGAACGCTCCAAGAAGCGCAGCTCTGACCTCACGTGGACCAAGAGTACTTCCAGCCGCAAGTCGCTCACCTCCCAAGGAAGCCACTTCCCGCCTCGAGAGCCTAGCATTCGGTCCGCAAATAACCCACGACTTGGGCTAGCGTCTAGTGCCCAGCGTCAACCACGAGCACCGACTATAACAACGGAAAAGTTCCCCTCTTTCTATCCCACCCCCACTGAGGTGCGGCCACTGTCTGCACAGGCTTCGGTTACGTTCAATGAAAACTTGCGGCCGAGCTCCCAGCCCAAATCTCTCCGGCAGGGAGCGACGTCGGCAACTTCTCAGCAGATCCGCAAGGCACGATCCATGTACTATGCAAGCAGTGTTCAAACGGGATCACCAATTGCTCGTCCCCCGGCGAAGTATCTCACTAGCCCGCCTCCAACAAGCGTGGATACTGCATCCGATACCTCGCCGGCCATACTCCCGCCGCGCACTGCAGTGCCATCACGACTTGCATCGCCGCAGTTGCCCGTACCAGTGGAACCGGGCGAGTCAATCGACAAGGCAAGAGACAAATATCTGCAAGGCTTCCAACAGCGACAGGTCAAGAACAAGCCGTCTCTATTCCTTGCCCCGTTCAAAAAGCGACAGGACCGAGCTAAGAAGAAGGACCGCCCAGTATCTGCAGGCGTCATCTCGGTGTATTCTGCCAGCCGACAAACCCCGAATGATACGACCGTAGAATCGCTAGACGACTTTGGCATGCCGCAACAGAAGAAAGACAAACGATCCTTCTCTGGCTCGATAAAGAACAAGATCAAGAAGGTGTTCAGACGCACATCGCACAACGCTCCAACGATGCCGGTACAACAAATCGAGGCGAGCCACGACTACCTCGACTTTGCTTTTGGGCAGTCTGGGCAACTTTCATCTGGTCACACAGGCTACGATATACCGATTCCTGACGATGACACTCTCATCCGTGTTCGATCTCGAACGCCAATTCTTGAGAGGGCGACCTCCCCATCTGTACGACCTTCATCTCGAGGCAGCAATAGGAGCAGGGGAAGCAATCGCAGTCTGCATAGCGAAGCTAATGTCACTCATGCATCTTCTCGGGTCACCAGTTGGAGCGATTCTTCTGCAGGCGGCACGCTCACACAACGCGACATCAAGCGCCTGACGGTTATCCATGAAGCGAAAGACAGCATCGGTAGCGAAGCTGACCGCGCCTCAATCACCTCCGCGAGAAGAAACACAATGCTCGTGCCAGGACTCAGTGCTTTCAAAGAACCAATGCATATGGAAAGCCTCATGGAGGAGACCACTACACCCATCGACCCAAAGCGCGTCTTTTCCGCTCTCATGAAAGAGATGGATGCCTCCAAGGCGACATCATCACGAACGCCTGCTTCAGGACCAATAAAGTCGGACAACTCTTCCAGCCCAAAGAGCGATGTGTTCGAATCCAGTGCTACGAAGGAGCTGCATAGCAGTGCTCCGCGGGATCTTCACTCCGGCGCTGGCAAGGAGCTTCGGCATAGTGCGAGCGGTGAAATACGACCACCATCGCGTCAACGTCCTGGCACCGCCAAGACCAAGACGAGTTCTATCAAGTCGTTTGGTAGGGCGATCAAGTCAACCATCAGGACCGTCACGCCAATGGAGCGGAAGGTGAGTTCTGTAGAACGAACGACCAGTGTGCGGGGGGCGGTGAGAATTCCGAGACCAGATACTGCGGCTACGGAAGGTAGCTTGAGCGAGGTAGAGAGTAGCGGGGGAAGTCGGACGGGACGAACAATCGAGTCGATTGGTTTCAAGATGGCGAGAAGGTGAGACCGGATTTCATTCCCGAGTGCGAGAGCTAACATCGTTCAGCGGCCGTCCCTCAACTCGCCAGTCGCATGACCAACAGGCTGTCACTCCCAGCGCCGACCTAATTGAGCAGCGAGTGGCCAGATCCAAGGAACGCTGGAAAAGCCCGCTCGAGGAGAACAAGCCCACCTTCCCTCGCTACCAAGACCGGCAGTACGCATTTACCAACTTTACTACTGAGACTAACGCGACTACACTGCACACTACGGCGGAAACATCAACTTTTGCAGAACTTGAAGGTGGTTCGCCTACGTCGGAGGTAGAACAGATTACATCCATACCGACTAATCGAATACAACATACACCCAGAGGTCCAAAGCCACGACAGCTGTTTTCTCCTCAATCGCCGAGTATTTATTCCCGCAATACAGATGGCGCAAGTATTCTTGCAAACGACAGTGTCATGTCGTTTGACCATGCTAATGAGTCCTTTTCTCACGAGAGTGGCTCTACGGTCATCGTCACGAGTCGCTCAGTCCGACGCTACGCCATTGGCACACCGTCACCGCACCGCGCTACTGATTCTACGCACTCGAGTCGGGATTGGAAGGCTTGGCTTTCTCACGAGGTTTCCGAGCTGGGTGCTGGCTCTCAAGAGGACATACGGATCGATGAGAGCTACACACCCACAGCGAAACATCGTCGCGAGCTCACTCAGATCGAGGATGACAGCACCACGGCGATAGCACGAGTATCGATGGATGTTGTCACACCACGACAGGACACCGCCCCTATCGTTTCTCCAGGGCCCCCCACAGCCGAAGATATTGTTCAGACAATTGAGCGCCCTCGTCGTCATCCCTCCACCATCGAATTCGCCCCAGACCCGCAACCCCATCGCCGCTCGCCTAAAGACGCCGAAACACCTCCTTCTGATCCAGAGAAGAAAATACACATGTTCAGCAAGAAGCGGCTCTCCTCAGTACACAGCGGTACGTCCTCGGGTACACACTCATCGACCAGCACGCCCAAGTCCTCCCGCATGAACGATCGATTCCCCTTCCTCAACACCGGTCGTCGGTCCAGCAGCTATAGTGCCAAGTTCCGTCGAATCTCTAGCGCTTCCACGGGAGGGAGTTCCAGTAGCGGGTCGCACAAGAGCAAATCAGCTAAGGGAACACCAAGCCCGAAAGTATATTCCGACTTCTCTGCGCCAGGTACAAGTAAGACTACACGGTACGAACCGAATACGCGGTCTAAGAGGACTGAAGAAGTCTCTATCAAGGAAAATTGCGATCCGGCGAAGAAGGAAAACGTTGCACTTGTTTCAACTGTTCCTTCATCACAAGCTCAAGCCCAAGTTCACGCGAAGAAGACCGATACGACGCTATCGTTTCCTCTTCGAACGACCTCGCGTCCCAGGTCTATCCAGCCGCTCGCCCCAGCTGCGCTGAATCGCAGTCCGTCGACTGTCGCCCAGTACACCACATCGACCGAGGACACCAAGACCTCCACTTCCCCGCTGAAAAATGCACAATCGACCCCAGTAGGGCGAACCAGCCCGCAGCGACATCTCCAACAGCGTGTCCGTCTCCCAGCCTCCCCCATCAAACTAACCATCAGACCAAAAAGCGCCTTCGACCTCCGCAACATCGCGTCCCCATCCACCACCTCCAACTCCAAAACCAAAACCAGAAACAGCGACAACCCCACATCGATATCGACAGTGACAGCGCCAGCGTCAGTGCAAGCCCAGCTCGCAGACAGTCCGTCGAAGCACTGCCCCGGCATCCTCGACACCAGTCCCAAGAAGCAAGCAGCCGACATAGCAACGAAACCCCCAGGAAAAGAGAAACGCTCTTCCTACCGCGTCAGCGCACTGGATAACGAGACGTTGCGCATGCTCCTCGAGTCACCCTGGGCGGTCTCTGGATTACCGCGCGAGTCTATGGAGACGGCTTCGAGTGTGAAAGTCAAGATTGAACCGAAGACTAAGAGAGAGGCGGAGAGAGAGGTCCGGGGCGTTCAGAGTTCGGGGGCGTTGGCGTTGGCGGCGGGGAGGACGGAGAGTCGGATTAGTGCGAGGAGCGGAGTTGGGGTTGGGGGAGGCGAGATGACGGGGAGTGGGAGGGTCACGCCGGGGCGTTTGATGGCGGAGAGGTTTTTGAGGGAGAGGAGTATGGATAGCGGAGTCAGTCGGGCATCCGGATCGATGTTGGGATTGAGGGAGGGGTGTGTGAAGGAGGGTAATTTGAGGGATGAAGGGTTTGGGAGGGGGAGGTTGGAACGGGAGGATACGCCTGCTTTTCTTTGACCTTTTTTGGAAGGGAGTGAGTATGGTTTCAAAGTATCTGTATGGTAGTGATATGAGGAGAGGGAGGGAGGGTAAGAGGGGGACGGGAGTAATTTGTGGTTGGTGCATGCTGGTGGTTGTGGTGGTGATGATGACTGTGAAGGGAAGGGAATAATGGGGGAATATGCAGACGCAGACATGACTTGATGAGGATAGGTTTGGGCTGGGTAGATGTTTGTCGCTGTTGTATGCGGATGGATAGGATAGTTTGAACTTTCTTCTGTATGGTTGTTTGACCTTGGCTTCGTGTGGAGGGGGGGATGTGTAGAGGACTGATAGAGGTAGTTGAGCATTGAGGTAGGGGGTAGTAACTATGTGTTTTGAAGAGGTATTTGTTTATATGAAGGTCTTGTGGCGTGATGTGACGGAAGTGAGGCGTGAGCCGTGATGGGTGGAGGGTTTGTGTAGGGATAGTAGGGTGATGGAGCACGGTCTAGAAGCCTGTGCGGACGCTTTTGGTACCAATGGTGGTGAGAGAAGAGCGCCGTTGGTGGAGTGTTGGGGTTTGTATCGTGTGGTGTATCTCAGTAATGTTTTGATCGAAACGGCTGTTTACCTTTGCTGGACAGTTGTGTATACGTATGTATATACTGTACATGCATACGCAACGTGCGTAGCGTTTTGACTGATTTGGTTAGTTGTTCAAAAAGTTGCAACGGCTAGTTTGGGTTTGGGTACGGGTATGGGTATGCGAAAGGGTATATCACCTCACTGATTCTACTAACTTCTAACTTCTTGATTACGTAGTTGTGGACGCAGTATACAGCATATGAGCACGCCTGCTCATCCTACTTTCCAACGCCTTCTCTCCGTTTCTGTACATGGAAACGTGGATCTCTGGAAAATAATACGATGAGTATTTTCAAGCTTCTTTAGAGGAGGGGGAGGGTTAGGAAGTCGCGTATGATGTGATGTAGGAGCTCACAAGTGCCGGGCGTCGCTGTACAAACTCGTACCTTATGGTCGTTTGAAGGAAGGCTGAGGTCTAGGTCTATGTTGTCCCCGTAGATATATGGTTCGGTATGAGTTGTGGATAAGGAGCGAATTTATGTCTTTGGGGTAGGTGTGGGTATGGGATTCATGTGTGCGTCTTGGAGATGGGTACGGGTAGGTAATTTTGCGTTTGTGGGAGCAGGCGTTTGAGCGCGTGACGGGAGCATGGACGTTGTGTTGGTAGCAGATGTGTGATGGGACGTGAGAGGTGGGGTTTAATACTGTTTGAAGAGGATACCTAAGGTAGTTTTGTGGGGCTTTGAGGAAAGTAAGATGATTTATGCGTTGCGGGTTTCTTGCTAAGGAGAGCTGAGGGAGGTTCGGCGTTTGAGGGAAGGTGTGGGGATGGTCTGAGAACGAACGAACGTCTTCACAACCACATGGCCTGCTCATCGCACATCATCCGCAAACAATAACTGTCCACGTTATTCACACCTCATTCACGGAGCAAACAACTTCTTTACCAATATCCCATCCCTCCATCCTCTTCCACATCCCCTTCCTCAATATACCAACCCCCTCTTTATCCTCCCCTCAGCCCCAGTTCACCCTCAGCACCCAATATGCCAGGACCCTCAGGCTTCGGGAAATTCTTCCGCCGGAAGAAACCAGAGCCCCACATTATCTGGTATCGCGCGATTAATCGTCGTTATATAATGTTTTCCAGAAACCAGAACCGGAATTGGGGGAAATGCTGTCAGTGCGGGAGACGTCATAGTCCGCTAAGAGTTTATCCTTGCTTGCGCTGCGGGCATAGATTCTGTTGGGGTTGCGGTATTGGGGTGGAGATGCCTCCATCGTAGTGGAATTTGAGCTGGAGGTTCGGTTGTGTTTTTGAGGTGGGAGGAGTAGAGGTGATAAGGCGAAGAAGGATGAGGAGATGTATGCACCGCAGAATGTGATAGAGAAAAGCAATAAGAAATGAGAGACTTGATAAGAGACGTCAGAATAATGACAAAATCCGTGATTACCTATTCCCCAAACTTTGTCTGCAAGCCCGAAAAAGGAAAAGCGAACGTATATACATAATCCTTCCCACCAAACTCCCTACGTAGAATGCGACCAATGCAACTCCCTACTAATCCCGTCCTCTTCCTTACCACCACCCTTCCCAGACACCCTCACCTTAATCTCCGGCTTGTGCACAAGCGTCTGAAGCACAACACAATACCGTTCCGTCAGCTTTCCCAAACTCTCCACGTCATCCTCACTAACCACCGTCCCATCCCCCCTATCCCCAAACACCACATCAAACGCCATCCGAATGCCTGTTATCCCCACCGGGGCCGTCCTATCCACGCCCATGGTCCCTCTGAAATCCAAATCGCCCTCCGCCGTCACCGTGCCAGACACGATGGGTATGTTCAGCGCCGTAGCGACGGCTTTCAGCGTGACGCCGGCGCAGGCTACGAGCGCATCGAGGAGCATATCGCCGGAACAGAGTTCGCCGCTGATCGAAGGGTCGTCGCCGCCGGCTTTGGGATGCAGGCCCGCGATTCGAGAGGCTCCTTTTGCGGCGGTGCCGGTTGAGAGTTTGCACGCTATGGAGGTGGAGTCCAAGCTGCCGGTGGATTTTAGAGTTACGAGGGCGGAGGAGGGGTCTTGTCGGTAGCCATCTTTGAGGGGCTTTTGCTTCTCTCGCAGGGCTTGGGCGGCGGAGGACATGGCGGGATGGAGGGTTGCGGAGAGCTTGCGCGAGGTGGTAGAATGGTATCTAGAGTATATGTCTGATATAACTTTGTATGAGTGAGAAGGTTGGAAGAAGCTTTCTGTTAGTCAAGACTAGCTCATGAGATCGGAAATGTACCCCGCAAAAGTGAGGTGGAGATGCGGAGGATCCACTGTTCCAATCGGAGCAAAGGAGAAAGTATTGCCGGCGTCATGTTGATGATCTGGAGCCCGAAGCTACTACATTGGGGAGTGTGAAGGTAATCTCGTATCGTACTGAAAGTGACGTTGGTGCCGTGGAGTGGTTCCGTCGGTGGATGAATGACGTTCACATGCGCAGTTTGGGATAGCGGAGGCTTACTAAATTATATCACGTGACTCATATTCGGCCTCTGCCCTCACATGTACAAGCTCATGCGAGGATCGTTTTTTTGGATCTCAACTATCATATTGAAAAGTAGATGAGATGGCACTGAGCGTTTTATTCCAGGATTCCTGCGTCTAGATGCCAAACCTCAATACAAATTAGGACTAGCGTTCGTGAGCGCCCATTCGACCTCATGGATATTGTCTACAGTACTACCTAGGTACCCAGAAAACAACACATTCCGCAAGGTGCCTAAAACTCTGCATCATTTCCGCACAGTGCCAACGTATCTTTTTCCTTGGATAAAACTTACACGGCAGGTAATTCTCAGATCGAATGCCCACAGTCGTACAGAATCTTGATCCATCCGCGCCGCGCACCCATTTCCTGACGCGTTCACAGTACTGCAACTCGTTTTCCTGAAGTGGACCGCGAGTGAACGAGCTCGTGGCTAGTTTCGGGGATGTACGCCACAGTGTGATATTTCCGGGGAGCTTTGTGAGTAGGTTTGATGCGAGGGGCAGTGATACATCATGGTACTCTTCAGTCATTGATACCTTCAGTATATATCCTTTACTTTGGCTACCCATCTGCAGACGTCGTATTCCTGAAGCCACACTTGTTAACAAGTACTTTAATTAAGAGTGTTTGATTGCAATTACCTCGGTGACACCCTTAAATACGAATTTAGTCCGAAAAGGACTTGCTTGATGACAAGCCTGCCTACAGCGTTCAAGTAGCATACCTATCCAGTTACGTTCCTTCAACACACAGTCTCTCCTTCTTTTCATTAACTTCATTCCCACAGCTATAGCCGCCGCAGTCAAGGCCGCTTCTCCTATTATTAACATCAGCATTCAAGGGAGGAACTGTTTCCCGGAGCCGCTTCGCAAGAGCTCGATGATCACCATGAGAAAGAACTCAAGTTCGGAGATGACCTATGGTGTACCTAAATTAGTAAGCTCTTCATTCATACATGTGGAAATGCGTGATTGCTTATGGCGGCTCAAGCCATGAAGCCGCGGTATAATGGGTCATAGTCGCCCTGCATGTTTGTAGCATCAGTATCTGAACTAACGGTTACGGCTATTCCGGGAAGAATATGCCCAGCTACCTCATACTGTTAATTGTTCAAAATGTACGATGTATGGATCAGTCAATGATGATACGGGAGGTCGATCTTCGGGAAGAGGAGAGTCCGTACTGAGGATGATGTAGGGCACCGACTCCAATCGCAATAAGGAGCAGGGTTTCACGATCGGCAAAGGGTATTCAAGGCTGTATTCGCAAGGCTGCGGGTCGGACGGCGGCTGTAGTTGCCCAGGTATGATCGGGACGAGGACTGTCCGCAGGAGTGAATGAAGAGGCCATCTGCTCCCAAGAATGGATACGCGTTCTAAAGCCCTGGGCTTTTTCTTCGGCGCCCTACTTCAACCTTCAGCCCAGGAATGGTTACTAAGCCTTTTTGTTCCCTTGAATACCCGTTTACCCTCCCGGAGACGGGATTTCTGCAAGGTTCCACTGATATTGAACCAAGTTCTAGCTCTATCTCTTAGGCCACTTCCTTCTCATGTGGCAGGAAGATATGAGTACCATGCATGGTACAAAACAGAGAGCCCAAGACAAATCTCTCTGCCTTGCCGTAGCCGCGTTAGGCCAATCAAATACACGAACTGATCATTCAACAGCCTTCCCGCCGTAATACGAGCCTTGCCGCAGTAGCATATAAAATACTGCCTGCTAGTAATAAGGTTACACCAAACAGACGAAAGGCCTGTGCCGACCTCTTTCCTGCACCGACGTGATCGCTCTGTGCGCAGCCCCACTTTTCTGACTGCGATAAATCTCGACCGCCCCAGCACCTTCCGCCTTCCTTCATTCACCCACCTGCTCTCTTACCATTAGACCTCTACTCTCAATCAACTCCTTCATCTTTGCAATTCCTGGGCACGTTCCGAACAGCCATGCGTCTCCTCACAGTCCTCACGGCCCTCATCGCTCTGGCGAGCGCCATCCCCTTGGGCAAGTCCAAGATCAACCCCAACGGCGTCAATCAGGCAGGTGTTGATGCCCCCGACGTGAGCAAGCACGGCAACAACATCACGTACGCTACTCCACTCGTCGGCCTCTCCGACGCCGACGGCGAGGTCATGATTGCCGGCTCCAAAGACGGCGGCGGGGGCAAGAAACCCCCGAAACCCGACCTATCAGGTTACATTGTAGGCCTGTTCGAGAAGACGAACTTTGCTGGCGATGTTGCATACGGTATTGAACCGCGTGGAATGACAGATAAGCCCGACAAAGACCTATGCACTTTCGTGTCGTAAGATCATGCCTCCTGGAGTGGGAGCAGGTTACTGATGCATTACAGCTCCGGCGAGATCTCTTCGATGAAGTTCTTTAAGAACAATTTCAACCACCGAGCTGTGGCTTGCTACATCTATGCGTACGTCATCGACCGTTCCACATTCTGGAAGAGATTACTGACAGTCAGAAGCGACGACAGCTGCGCTAGTGATGATAAGAATTGGATCGGTGACGATATAACCAGCCTCGGGAAGTACGGCTGTAAGTTGACCATGCATCTGTGTCGCAATTGTTGACTGACTGAATGTTGCAGTCGAAAACCGCATCAAATCCATCGATTGCTACTGGAAGGGCGATGAGAGCATTACCTGGAAGTCTGATGCTAGGACCAAGGGCAACATTGCCAATGTCGGGTATGATACAGTAAGTCTTTGATGCCCGACAGGCGATAGCTGTTTGGTGCGATTGTGCAAACCCCATGAAATATTGTCTCTTGTTTGGGCTCTATACTTTAGATGCTGAGTCGTCATCCTACTGGTGATGACTTTGAATAAATCATGTCACACACACAATACACAAACAATACTGCCAACCGACAAGTTGCTCACTCACCTCTAGATTACTACGGCACGAGACCTTTCGCCCGATGAAGGCCTCGGGATCTGGGACCCGTCGCAATACGATACCTGGCACCATCATCATCCCCCACGCGGAGAGGTAGCAGCACCAGCTGAGGCCCCCGACGTCGGCATTCCTGCTCCCTCCACCAATGTGTCCGAAGAAGCCCAAGGACCGGACTACTGTGTAAGTCAATACAAGGTTAGCCAACGCTCTTGCTGCACATCTACTAACTTTAACAGCTCGGAGTCTTCAAGGAGAAGAAATTCAAAGGTGAATGGTGGTACGCCGCTCAAGAACACATGGATGCCAACCTTTGCTTAATCCTTCCGTAAGTGCTCGGTCCCCTCTGTACCCCTCTCTATCTCTTGACATGTCATATACTGACATCCCCATCAGCGATGACGCCTCCATCTCTTCCATCCGCAAACGGAAATGCGGCGCTTGGTGTGCTGTCTATAGTCGGTCGGCCGGCGGCTGTAACCTTGACACGCACGAATTCATGCGCATAACGCGCGACTTCCCGACGCTGTGGAGCGAGGCCGATGGCCGGACTAAGTGGATTCAGTGCTTTAGTGAGCCTTGGTCTCCTGAGAAGCATGGGCATGGACTGAACACGCGCGAGGTTGAGTAGGAAAGGCTGAGAGACGGAAAACGAGCGGTGGCTTAAAATGGGATCCTCAGGGTAGAAAGGATATGGCAACGTATCTGTGCACATGCTGATGGAGCAGAAGGCGCGCATACAGGCTCTGGGTAGTACACTGGGAGTATATTGGGAGATTGTTCTCCCTGTCACCGGTAGAATCAAGCATTCGCTGTTCTATCTCTTCTCGTTTTCCCTCTCGCCGTGACTTTCTTGCTCTCATTCTTCGGCACTATACCCAGTACTACGCCCCAGCCTTGCATAAAACACCATTCTTGATATATATCTCACTGAAATCCGCAGGATCCAAAACGGGTTCTCCCAGCCCACACGCGTAAATACCCCACATTGCGCCCGTGAAGGACATACCCACAGGCGGCGTAACGGCCAAGTCTTCCGATCCAAAAGAAAAGCTCGACACCGAGGAGTCCTTTGTGAGACTGAGAGTATACGTAGCGTTGTTCGCCGAAGCGGTGAGGCGGACGGGAGATGCATCGGGAGATGTGATTGTGGAAGCTGTATCTTGCCCAAGAGAAAGCAGAGAGTGGTGTGATACCTGTACGTCCTTCGTAAGCACGCCGACTAAACCAAATTACAAGGAAGCCATCTTACTTACCTCACTCTTCCCCGCGGAACCGGTAGGCTTCCTCCACACAACCCTCCTCACAACCGCACCCTCCGCATCCGCACCCGCATCCGCGACACCCGCAACTCCAATCGCTGCAAAGCTGAACTCATCCCACCATACGCAAACCCCGGCCTCGTACCCCACCCGCGTCGGTCCGAAGTCCAACGTCGCGTGGAACGATTCCGCGTACTCTTCCTGCTTACGGAGGAGCAGGGCGGGACACTCGGGACTGGAGAGCGCGTAGCAGGTGCCGTGGAGGCGGAGATGGTTGGGGCGCGCGGTGAGGCTGTGGAAAGAGGTGAGGGGCGTGTGTTTGGTGTACCAGCCCAGTTCTAGAGCGTTTTTGTTTCTGTTTTGTTAGGGGAGGAAGATGAGGGGAAAGAGGTAGAGGTAGAGGTAGAGGTAGAGGTAAAGGTCGAAGGGGAGAGGTCAGCGCGCCAGCGAATTCCACCAGCCGTTCTTCCCCGTTGAATAGTTTGCAAAATCGCATCGCGGCCATTAGTAAGAATCGTGATATTCCCCCCCTCGTTGAAAACAGGCCACCTATCCTCCCCCCAATCAACCTTCACCAGAAACGTCTCCCGTCCAAGCTGCGGCTCCAACCACCTCCCCATCGCCACTCCTATCAACGGTCTCACGCCCAGAAGAACAGCCCACCAGCGACCCTCCCCGTCTTGGAAAACATCCGCATGCCCTGTCCGCTGGACCTCTTCATTAGGCCCATTATACCACAATGGCTTCCCCTGGCCTTCCCAGGGCCCAAAAACCCCATCTCGACTGCGGAATACCCATTCCTGATGCCCGGCCTCGGTCCCCCCTTCCGCGACGAATAGATAGTAGTACGGCGCTTTAAATAGGATATGCGAGCCCTCCGTAACGCCCGAAACGGATTTACGGATTACTCTGGGTGGAGTCAGGGTTCGACCAGTGTGGAGGTCGATTTCTGAGACGTGGATCGCGAAGTCTTTTAATTTGGCCTGCGGGTCGCGATGTTTAATCCGAGTCGTGGTGCTGAGGTATACTTTCGTTTCCTCCGCCCCGGCCCTGCCCCAGCGCCCTCATCGTCCCAGAAAAGGTTTTGGTCGAAACCAGGGTTGTCGAAGTACACGGGGTCACTCCACGCGTCGTCGTTCCAGATATCATCGGTCCAGACGTAGAAGCCTCGGGGGAAGATGCGCTCATCGGTACGCGGTCTGTAGCGTGTGAAGATGCCGGTGATGAGGTAGAAACGTTTCTCCTGGACGCGGTAGCGGAGCGTGGAGGCCCAGCTTCCGGCGCCGGGTTCGGCGGTGCGGAGGGTAAGTTGAGAGGGCCGGGTTAGGGCGTGGCCGATTAGGGTCCAGGTGAGGAGGTTGGTGGAGGTGTAGATTGGGCAGGAGGGGGTGTAGTTGAAGGTTGAGGTACTGAGGTAGTAGCGCGTTGGGGTGGTGGGGGTGGAGGGAACGGTGCAGATTGTGGGGTCCGGGTTGAAGCCGCGGAGGATGGGGTTGGTGAAAGTAGGGGTGGAAGGAGTGTGTTGTGGTTTTGGATCAGACATGGTGCGTATCGTATGTGTGGAGATGTTTATAATTTCATCTGGGCACTCTGAGAATCGCAATGAGCTTTGTGTGAATGATGTTGATAGTGAAGATGTAGTTGAAGACGACGAAGCGCCAAGGAAGATCTTCCACCAATGTGAAGGAAGCAGACTGATCAAACAAGCTGGAAGCATAGGAAGAGAGGAAACTGAAAGAGGTGCTCGAAACGAGGTTCGAAAGGGGACTCGGCAAACATCGAGATTGTGTGAATGAAGCGGTAGGAGAGGTTGGTAGAAGGGATGACTAATTGCCTCTGTCGAATCCCGTACACGCCCCCAAGAGTAAATAGTTGGTACTAACATGAGGACCCTGGAATTTACGTTTTTAAAAACATCACACGACGTAGTCAGTGGACGAAGGCATGTCTCAGGAGCGTTTTACGATGATTGTAGGGTCTTTTGAGGGGATGTAGGTATACTAATATACCGGGCGATTGGAACCCGAACACATTCCGTAGTCGGGAGATCTTGGTGCGGTGTTTTTCATGCCGTATCGGGTTCGAAGGCAGGGAAGAAAGTCCACGGGCGGGCGGCGGCATCGTTTCCCCGACCCAAAAGCGAAAGCTTAATAGGTAGCAATGCCATTGTTATTCCCGTCCCTTGGCTCCAATAATAATACTTGTAAATTGACGAGGGCGCTGTCAGAAGTCGACGCTGGCGATCTGGAAAATGAGGTGATGTTTGACATTCTGAAATCGGTCCGAGAGATTCGACATCGAAGCACTAGCCCTATTAGGCTAGTGTACTTATCCGCGGAGAAGGGAACTCTCAAGAAGGGCCGTGATTTCCACTATTCTTTTATTACGACGCTGGTTTTATCGTTGCTGAAGCCCAAGGCTGTATTGACCATATAAAACGGGGTATACGGTGCTGCCCCAAGCCTCTGTTCAGCGATGGTAGCGGATCTTCCCTGATAGGACAGATAGCCGCGGCCGACCACATCAGTGAGCGCGTGGGGTAGAACTCTCCACAAACTTCAAGTTGGCCTCTCATGTTTATTCGTTTGAAGACGTCAACCAAAAGTGCATGATGCCTCGGACCGAATAAAGCTTGCAACTACGTGCGTCGGCCCTATAACTCCAGCGTAGGTGAAGGATTCCCCCAACCCCGGTCGCAATAGCGACAAGCGTCGGCTTAGTGCCCAAGCCCTGATAAGGTCATGCCTGACAATGACAAAGGAAACAGCTGCATCCTTTTCGTTGTCTATCCTCTTGGAACCATCGACAGTCCCCGAAGACAAAGTTTTGGTGGCTACTCGTACCAAATCTTCGCTTGCCCACCAATTACGCCACCACCGAACTGCATCGCATCGTCCCGCTCCTGTTCCACACTTGGAGCCTGAGGGGGAAGTGTGGGGAACTAAGCGAACATGCCGCAGGCTACTGTGGAACTATCCGATACCGACCTCGACGACCTACCTGACACCGACTATTGCGAGGACTGCGAGGAGGTGCTTTCGGATTACTACTGCAATGCCTGCGCCGTCAACTTGTGTTCGTCGTGCTGGGACACCCAGCCAGCACATCGGAGGAAACGTCTTGCGCCCGGCCAGATCCCTCATGAGAAGACGGAGCTACTGGTCGCCAATCGGGTGCAGACTGTGTTCGCATGTGCGGGGGATGAGCGCACGCTCAAGAGGCTTCACAAAGAAGATGAAGTAACGGCGTGGTTTGGTAAGTCGTGTACTGAACATCATACAGTCATCTGTTAAAAGTCTGTATCTCCCATACTCCGGGCTTGTTAAGATATTGCAAGTCTTTTTCTTACTACTTGGCCTCGATCCCTTCTGACGGTATCAACAGGCCTGGAGCGAGAGTTGAAGGAAGAACGCCCTTTCATGTTCCGGGACCACGGACGCTTCGCCGATCTCGCGAGCACTAGCCATCAACATTCTTCCCGATTTAGAGGGTCGACTGAAAGCAAACCAGCTGAAACGAACAAAGTTCCCAGCTTGGTCTCCTTCGTCGGTCAAACAGGCGCGGGGAAGAGTACGCTCATCAAGCTTCTAGTATCGATTAATCAATGGCAGGGTTACAATGAGCAATATCCTTCCCCAGTTCCTGGTATCACGGGTCGTGACCTTCCGACTTCAGAAGATGTGCATCTCTACACGGATCCACTTACAGCTGGCTCGAGTTATCCTGTTCTCTTCGCTGATTCGGAAGGCTTGGACGGTGGCGAACGGGAACCACTCGCGGCGGCTCTTAGAAAAACACGAGAGAGAGAGGAGATGGAGTCTACGAGTTCGGAATCCGACTACTCAGCACCGCCGCGCAATTTCACCGAACGCGAAGTCTCTTGGATGGACTCCAAGGTCAAGCGAACGCGCCAATTTGCGGCTGATCAACTCTACCCACGTATACTATTCGCCTTCTCGGATGTGGTGGTTTTCGTTCATCGAAATCCCAGGTAAGATGCATTTGCCCCTTACCAAGGCAATCGCTTGTCACGAGTCGGGGTATACTTCCTAAAAAACAATTTGAAGCTGAAAGACTTCTGCTCTAACATTATGTGACTATTGTTACTGATACTTCATAGATCGATCGAAGGCGTGTTTGAGAAACTACTTGAATGGGGTTCAGTAGCTATCGAGACGACATACAACCAGCCTCTCCTCCCTTATGCGATCATTGCCCTCAATGCGACAGAGCTTGACGTCGACCCGGTCATGTGGGATCCTGATACTTCTACCTCACTTGTCCTTAGTTCGCTAGCCGATACGGTCGACAAGAACGTTAAATTCTCGCAGTACGCGGAGCTTTGGCGAAAGAGAGGGAAGAACATTGAAAATGTCGAAGACCTGATGCTGTGTTACTACAGCGCCTTCCGGGTAAGCCGTACCATCCTGAATTGGGCATTTTGGAGCACTCGACTTTGGAGACTAGAAGGCGTATCCAGACTTTTAAGACATGGCGATGCATCCCATTCATGTGCTGATATTTTATTGATCTAACCAGGTCATTCGATTGCCTACCAACGGCCGACCCACGCTTGTTGAAGAACAAGCTGGAAAGCTCTACTCTGAGATTGAGCGAGGCTGCCGACTTGCAAGGAACGTCAAATCACAGACACGAATGCTCTTGAATGCATTTGAGTTCCAAGCCTACCTGTAGGCCGCTTATCCCTGAAGTGAGTAGAGGCGTTCGCTGACTACGACAGTAATCATGCTTTCGATCACTTTTGCTCTAGCCTTGATACCCCTTTCGATTTTGTACAATGTTCATATCTTACTAGCCGTCTCTCGACCACTTTCGGCGAGAGCATACTGGCCTTGGCTGTTTCTATGGCGCGGAAGAAACCACGGCCCGAAGCAGCGACTATATTCAAGAAGCTTGGCCACTTGATTGCTTCATGCATGATGTTGGATGTCATGCGCAGTAATCTCAAAGGTATTGTCATCACTGGATAGAGGGTTTCAGCTGACGTGTGCAGGTACTGCGGAACGAATATTTGCGCAATACGTTCCGCAAATTGACGCCGCCTTGAAGGAGTTCGGCGACCGATACTGGCCATGCGAGTTCTACGTCCAAGGCGCCTTGCCTCCTCACCTTCAAGCGCATCTCAGCAATCTTGCTTTCCAGCAAAGTATGCGCGCCGTTGGCGTCATAATGCGATGCGCCAACGTCCGGACTGGACATGCAGCAAAAGGTCACCAGCTTTCCGATGGACGTGTATTCGCACGTGGAGCATATGAGTCGTCTTTCAAGTTTGAGGATGACCGAATACAAATTCTGGACGATATCTACACTGCTTTTCACGACTTCATGAGAAGATTATCACAGCTTTCAAAAGAGGGTGTTGATCAACTCGAGGCAGCATCGGTCCTCCATCGCGACGATGCGCTTGCGACGTTCTATCCAAAGAGCGAGAATAATCAGCCTGTCGGATTGCAGCACACAATCTTCTGCATTTGCTGTTTGTTCGGAACACCGGAGGCACTCCTCCCTTGTGGTCATATGCTTTGTCGCGAATGCATCCAGGCCTACGGACGACAGAAGGCGCATACTCTGGTCGATGTGCTGGAATGCCCACTCGAAGTCAATCAGAAAATAAGACCTCAGTCACGGGCTGTGCATATCAGACCTGAAGCCGCGGGCGTGCGTGTACTCGCACTTAATAAGTACGTTAGATCGCTCGTGCAGTCATGTGTCAGGTGTTTGGTCGTGCTCTACCTATGTTTAGGCTAGTTGTATTGTTACGGATTGTTCTAGTACCGTACCATGAAGTCTAAGCTAACTCTGCTGTAGCGGTGGCACACGGAGTATCGTCCAAATTGAGGTCCTTAAACTCATCGAAAAGGAGCTCCACGGGAGAATCCCGGTACAGTCGTTATTCGACATGATCATTGGTGAAGGGTATGTAGGAGTCACACAGGCACAGGCAGGCATGTACTAATGTTATTAGTACGGGAGGGGTCCTCGCACTCGGCCTCAACTCACGCGGTTGGGATCTTGACGATTGCGAGGAATACCTGTGCGCTCTCTTCGAAAGAATCTTTACTCCCAGTAATATGCATCGATTCCCAACCTTCCAGGTCAACCGGTCACACGCAAAGTATCGGTCGAAGATCCTGGATGATTGCCTGACGTCAATGTTCCCCGAGCAGAAAATCGTGGACCTACCGCCTGTTGAAGATCCTATCCAGCGGAGTTCAAAGGTCGCTGTGCTTACTTCGTCAGCGACGGGAAGGAAGGTGTTGTTCTCCAATTATCGGAGGAAGATTTCTGCAAATTGTAAGTCAATGACACTGCTAAAGTTAAGAGATACTTGCATGCCGAAAATGGTGGAATGTGGAGCCGAACCTTTGACATATAGGTGTTTCGAGGCATGATGTGTTCGGATACTGATGTTGAACAGTACCCTACACGCTATATCCTGCCACTGATTACGCGTCGCAACCCAAGGTTAGGGACATGTAAGGCCTGTATGAACGTTTGTTATTCACCATCAGCTAATGTGTCGCCAGTGCGCGAGCGTCGATGGCGCACACCGACCTCTTCAAACCCAATCTCGACCCACGTCTCGGACAGCTCTTCTTCAAAGCAGGCATGTCAGAAGGCTTTCTCATCGAAGTTGCCCAAAACGAATGCTCGTCGATCTTCCCCGGTCTTGCGAACGACTTTCCCGACGTCCTCCTCTCCCTCGGGTGCGGCAAGAGACGCCACAAACCAGCGCCGTCCGTCGCCAGCAACGACACAAAGCGCACCACGAAGACCACATCTTCAAAAATCCGTCCTCGCCACCACAATGACAACCAGTCGTACTTCACCGAAGACTCTGCTGAGGCTGCGGCGCATTATCCGCGACCGAACTTCATCAGTCTAAATCCGGTGCTTGAGGAAGTACCCGAGCTGGATGATATCGGAGCAATTGAGGAGTTGCAAGAGATGATTAGGGATAAGATAGATTTGACTGTAGTCAAGAAGTTAGTTGCCCGGCTATTCGCGACGCTGTTTTACGCAGAGTCGGATGCCGCCATGCAAGACACAGCGGCCGGCGAAGTCCTAGTACCACGTAAGCCCCGCTTATTCCCTCTCCCCTTCTATCCTCCATTCCACGCGCATCGCCTGACCAAAACAGTACGCATCTACTGCCGCCTCCTCGACCACACCCCGCCCATGCAAGAAATCGGCAAACTCCTCAAATCCGGCACGTTCCGCAACTCGGAATTCGTCTTCTGGGAAACCGACTACGGCGCGCAACAATTCCCCATCGCGTCCCGCACCCTCGAAAAAATTATCCGCAATGCAGAGTTCCCTGTGCTCCGCATCCTGCTCCCGCTCTGGGACGTCGATGCCGTCGTCCACGGCGTCTTGCGCCTCGAGAGCGGCGAGGAGTATCCGCTGAGTGCGTTCCCCCGACGGCTGAGGGCGGTGGCGAAGGGCACGCTTAGACCGTCGACGAGGAGGGGCGCGTTGGATGTCGCGGGCGCGGGGAAGGTGCCGACGTGGTCGGCGCCGGATGCGAGGAGTGATGGCGTCGGGGAGGCTTGGACGGCGGATTTTCCGATCAGGCCGGCGAGTAGTGTTGTTGGGGAACCAGGGCCTGTGGTATATGGAGGTGGAGAGGAGGAGGAGGAGGTTACTGCGTTGCCGACGTATAGGGGGTCGTGATTGAGTTGGCATGGGAGGTGTGAGGTGGTTCGGTTGTGTTGTTCGGACTGGAGGACTTGGAGATTGGGGATAAGGGATAGACAAAAATAGAAGGTAGTGTCAGTGTGTACGATTTCTTCTACTATTATCGAATGTGCTACGTGTAGGTTTCAGCCTCATTTCCCTTTTTCTTTTCTACTTATATATCTCTAACGTCCTCCTCTACCATCACCGTCATTCCCTCAACGACGACCCCTAAATCCTCCGTACTCTCGGCCATTAGCATGCAAACTTCCTCCCTCCTCAGCGTTAGCGCAATGTCTGTATCGCAACTCAGTCAGCCTCCCCAAATAGAGCGTTGTGATGTTTGAGAGGAGGCCAGGGATGGAGAGTTTGGGGGTTGGGACTTTTTGATGGGGTGAGAAGGTGAATGGGCGAGGGATACGAATATGGAGCTTAGAAAAGGGGGATTAGGAAGGAGAGGGTTTTGAGGTTTAAGGGTTGTTTCGGATGGAATGGGAGAAAACCTTGGGATAGTAGGACGGGTTATGAGCTCTAGTCAGGCTTGTAGATGTGTAGGGCGTGGTGGCGCTTGAGGATGACGGGGGGTTGTGATTGGTTGGGCTGTATAATGCCGAGGAGAGGAGGGTGATAGCTATATAAAAGGGGAGGACTGGGATTACTAAGCCTATCAATTACGGCTTAATGTACTATAGAAATTCCCTAATGGGATGTCTGCAAGTGTACGGCTGGACTTGAAGCTTCGCAAGTCCAAACCTCGAAAATGTTTCCAGGCTTTCAATATGTACGTGTGCAAATCATCAAGTTCTACAACTTCAGCAACCTCTCCAAAACCTCCCTTGTCTCCCTCCTAACCCCTTCAACAATGTCCCTCGCGCTCTCCACCCGATCCACCATCCCCAGCCCCGTACCCACCCAAATCGCCGCACGACCTTCCAACCCCGTCGCATATCCCTTATCCTCTCCCAGAACTGCTTCATTATGCAACTTCTGGATATTCTCCAAGCTCACTCCACGCACATGGTCCTGATAACTCTTCACCACCAAACTCCGCCCATCATAAGCTTCCGGCCACGGATTCGGTCCCCTCAATTCATCAAAAAGCTTCGACCTCGTGGTAACCTGCCCTCCATCACGTGCTTCCAGAACAGCAGCCTGGTATTTGGGATGTACAATGACTTCTTCCGAGGCCAGGAACCTCGTGCCCATGACGACGCCCGAAGCGCCAAGTGCCAGCGCGGCAGCGACACCACGACCATCGACGATCCCGCCGGAGGCTAGCAACGGGATGTCGTCAAAACCCTCGCGGGCCAAAGTATCGGCAGCTTCCGGGATGAGACTTATTATCCCAGCACCCTTTTCGAAACCGTGGCCGCCGGCATCGGCGCCTTGCATGCATAACGCGTCGGGAGAAGCGTTATTTGCGATCTGAACAGCGGCACTGACACTGCCTACTTGAATCCATATTTTAGTCCCCGGACTCACTTGCCTAACTGCCCCGGCCCAGGTGGCGTAATCGTCGAGTTCTTTCGCGGCGAAGAGCCATGCGACGATTGGTTTGAACTCCTTGATAATGGGTAATACGTCATCGAGTTTGAGAATGAATGGGAGGAGGCCAACTCCTACGGAGAGGTGCGTGGTTGAGTGTGTAGCGAGCAGGGACGAGGAGATGGTTTGAGAGGCGGCTTTGAGTTGGGAGTGGAGGTCTGACATGCTGGAGAGGCCGCCTATTAGGCCGAGACCGCCGGAGAGAGAGACGCTGGTTGCTAGGGAGGGACCGGCGAAACCGGCCATTGGGGCGTTGATTATGAGGGGGCTGGAGGTCCAGGGGAGGTAGGATTTTGGGGGTTGTGGAGACATTTTCTTTTTTCGCTTTGGGCTGATGTGGTGGAGCGCTGAAACCTGAGAATACGCCGAGGTAGTTCTGGAATACTGAGTCGATTGACAGGATAGACAAAGGAGTGAGATGCAGGAAGGAGGTTTGGAGAGGAAGATGAGCTGAGAACAGGAGGTATATAAGTCAGCTCAACGAGAAAGCGCTATTCCCGGACAGGTAGGATCATATTTCCTAAACTGGTTGGGAACGTAAGCTGCATTTTTCGAAGTCTTTAGTGCTGAGAGTAGACTGGCAGACAATTGCCTCTGGATCAACTCAACGGAAACATGTACTTCGTGAAAATGAACGATGCTCAAGAGTCTCCCCCGGCCCTTCCCCGCACCCAGCTGGCCTAACCGGAAGAAGCTAGACCCACCCTCTCTCATCTCAATCACATGATGTGCTTGCTGCGACCTGCTCAGGTGCATATGTAATAGCCAGTGGATATGAGCGAATATTACGGTAGATAATGTGAGTGCGATTATTTGGTGGCGCAGGTATTGACACGAAATTTCATCGCCCTGTCAGTCTCGTCCCAACACCTCAGCGCCCACGGCGAAAGTATTCAATCTTCCTCCGGGCCACCATACCCGTGACCCTCAACATCCTCCATATCCTCGTCCATACCTGGCCACAATACATCGCCCTTCAAAATAGCTCTGACATTCAGCACCGCCACAACTATCCACAGAGCCACAAGTATGATCGTCAGTGTGGAGCAAACACCCTTGATCCCGTCACTGTTCAAAACATTGTCGATTTGAATCAGGGCTATGGTCAGACCCACGTTTGGGAAGATGAAAGCCCACCAGTTCAATGTAAAATGCATGTACTTGGCTGACCAGAGAACGGAGACTGTTGACAGTGCGCAGAACCAGAAGGAGAGTAGCCAAAGAAAGATTCCGGCAGGCACGCCAATGGCTTTCCAGATGTCGCCCGTTGGGATGCTAGTTAGGCCGAGGAAATCGGGAGGAATCACTTTGGGGGCTTGGATGCCGAGGGCGACGAGAGTGTTTGATGTATATGCTGCATATCGTCAGTGACGTCCATCTCGCTTGGTCTTAAAGTGCTGCGACAGTTTATCAACCTCGATTTGTGGGAATCATTGCAGAAATTGTGACACATAACTGAACTTCAGTTAGATGGGGGAAACGCATCAGCAGGTCCAACAGCAACGAACATCGCCGGCTTCTTGCTCGGCTCCGGTAACTCGCTATTGATCAACCGCGTAATGTAGATCGTATACATGAAGAACGCAATACTCCAACCCAGACCCTGAAAGCACAAACCCCCAATCAAGATCGGAAGCGAACTAGACGGAGGTTGGCTATACTCCAACACCGCAGCCAGAGGTCCTAGTACGAGGAATGGATATACGGGCAGTATCCACGCGGGCATCGCTTCGATAACTGGAAGATGATTCTCGTCAAAAATGACATGGTACTGAAATACTGCGACGAGAATGACGAGACCTGCGTAGCCCCAAAAGCACACTTCAAGCGCCTTGACGAGCCAAGGTCCCGCACTCGGCACACCGTAGAGTTGGATACAATACAGTATCAGCGCGATACTGACCCAGAATGTTCCGAAGAAGAAGCTCTCGTGCGGATGGTGTAGACTCTTGATCAGAGATCCGCGATTCTTGACGAACCGGTAGGTGATGCATATGCTGAAGATGAGGAACAAGACGAGGTCAAGGATGAAGAAAACTTTCCCAATGGTTTTCAGTCCGGTAAAGGAGAAGGGTTGCTGGCCGAGGAGCGTTGTGAGGGCGCCAGTGGACATGGTGCATTCGAACCATGACCAGGTGAAGTGCTTCAGGCGGCGTCTGAAAGGAAGAGAACGTTGAAGTCGGCTATTGCGCATCGTGGCTGGGAGGGAATTTGGAAGAGAATGGGATGCACAAGTTACCGTGTGGGAGATGCCACATAGAAGCATTGGAACCACCGCTTTAGTCGCCTTTTACATGACGGCTTGTTTTTGGAGCCAAGAGTAGATGGACGAGGTTTTGTGGGGATGATGCTGTCATTGACACTAGTGCTACTCGATGCGGTTAGCTTCCGCGGATATTGTATGCGATCAGACATCACGGCTGTCTACCACATGCCAACTAATTTTCTATCTCGTATGGATAGATAAGGAGTTCATTCCAGTCTTTGAATCGCGTATTGTGGTGTAAGAATGCCCCCTGCGGGAATGTGATTGATATGAGCTGGAAGCTTTGGTCTGAGTGGTTTTTGGCCATGGTCATCAACACACTGCCATAGATACACATACTGTTCAATGGTGCAATACTTGTTTGTTACCCGTGGTCAAGTACATAAAGATTCATTCTGAATTTGTTACTCCTGATAACCTCTTTTTTCTCCAGCCTTCCAATTGCGGGTTAGAGTTCTCTCTCATTCTATAGGCATCAGTATATGGTTCCTGAATCCACTCAATTTGGGAAATCGCTGTTGTGTAGTTTTCTGTATATGGAAAGGTCTCGTGTAACCGAGCGCTAGGCAGCAGCCAGGGTCACGTCCAAGCACGTGATAGCGTGATTGCTACCTAAACCCCCTCGCGTTTGCTTGATTTCTCCTCCTTCCACTTTAAAAAACCGAACCTCTCTTCCCTCCGCACGCGCGCACCAAGGTATTCAATTCTTCAACAACGCCTTTGAATCCCTCCTCAAGATGGGTACACGAGGCCTTTACGCTTACAAGTATCGCGGCCGCTACTATGTGTACTACAATCACTGGTAAGTTCATATTCCATATCCATCTGTTAAAGCCTTGATTTGCAATCCAAAATTTCTCAGCAGATCGCAGAGCCAAATTTCTGCTCTGACACTGTGTCTCACACTAAGTTTATGCATTGCCGTTAACCTCACATTGCAGGGACTCCTACCCCGAAGGCTTAGGAAAGGAGCTCGCCGGCAACGTCCCCTCCGATCCCGACAAGTTCAAGGCATGGCTTGAGTCCATGCGAAAGAAGTACGCCGAGCTTGAGCGCCGACTAGAGCACGAATGCCTCTGTGTATCCCCGGAGGAGCTGTTGGCAGAGCCAAAGAAGGCGCGACCGTTCAATGCTGAGGATGAGGGCATGGAAGGCCTGCCGCTGTTCACTCAGCCGCAGAACACCTTGTGAGTACCAAATATCGCAACAAGGCAAAATTTTTGCACTGCTTTGCCAGGCCTAAGCTATGAACAACGTGGTCAAGGTTTTGACACATGGCTGTACCCCGTTTGACAGATGCCGAACGTAGGGCTAACACTGGGAAGATTCATCGAGTATGTCTACATCTTTGATCTTGACAACGAGCGTTTCAGTTGCAACGGTTGTAGCCACTTCCACCTCTCGAAAGTGACCAACGAGTGGATCAAGAAGATCTCAGCCGCAGAGGCTCTCTTCTTCGGCGACGATGCTAGCAAGGGTCCTTATGGCGACGAATTTTGCACAACTCCCGCCTCGCGTCGAGCCTTGCCATCCTACGACCCTACGGCTGCTTACAACTCCCTGAACCCGAAGCTTGTCAATCCTAAGATGTTGGAAGCAATCGCTGACTTCTGCCGCAAGCCTGCCCCCTTCCTAAGTCTCGGACTATTCAAACTGTTCGCCGAAAAGCACGAAAACGCAATCGTTCAAGCACGCGATACCTTCGGGGAGAAAGAACTTCTCTTTCGAGAAATGTCTTTTGGCCTTCTGAGCCTTGCATCATGTTCTCCTAAACTCATCAGGCTTATTGACCCCAAGAGACTGATTACTGAACCCGAGTTGGATTATGCTGTCCTCAAGAGCGATGATCTTCACAGAAAGAGGTCGGAGTTGGTCAGCAAGCTCACTCACGGTTACCACATCCCTGGCAAGCCGTCTGGAAATGCCCCTGAGGAAGACATGTACTGGCTAGCGGACGTTCTAATCTGTCTGAAGCGCGATGTTGATCTCATCTCCAACGCAGGCTTCAGGGATGCTATTGTTTCGACAGTTGCCCACGGTCGGTCTGAAGGGAAGACAGTGTTTCGAGCTGTCATCTGCTCGATTGGTCGAGTGGTTCTCATTCATGCCACGGAGGACAGAGTGGTGCACACGAACTGCCTGCCATTCACGACGCCGCTGGAAGATACTTTCGATCGATATGATGATGACGACAGGAGGATCAACGGGCTCATGGCGATTGAAGGGCCGGAGGACCCGAGCTTGGTGGAAAGCAGCATGGAACAGGAGCACACGTTCCACCTCATCGCTCGTCTATTTGAAGACGCTCAGCTGCAGACGTTGCGCCCATCTTCCATTGCTAACCATGGCGTATTTCCGAACGAGATCTACAAGGACATCATCAGCCACGTCGATCCTATTACCCGTATTACCTGCGCCAATGTCTCTCGCGCTTTTCGCGACTTCGCATCCGATGTCTTCGAATTCGACCGTGGGCTACGCCTCGAATATCGCGCTGGCACACTGCCGAAGTTCGTTCAATTTGGCAACACTGACATCGGGGAGTTGAAGCTCAAGTGCTCTGATCCAGAGCTATACGGCAGACGCGAGAGCTCTAAGGAGAGCACGCCGACATGGATCCCGGTGATTGGCTTTGATGATGGCACTGCTTTCTTTGAGCCGGATATCACCATGACGTTCTCAGATCTGTGAATGCGGCATTTACTCGAGCGATGGACCTAAATCTTCGGGCTTGGAATGAACATGGTTGTCAAACAAGGCGTCGGTCTCGATTACGTTGCTCAGGTAGTCTCCGAGATCAAACTAAACTATGCAAAACGCAGCAAACTCTCCAACATAATTGAACAACAGGTTTCTGTCATGCTAATTAATCCAGCGATATTTCAGCTGAGCATCCGCGCCACTTCAGTTTCGCTCGGCGGGAATGTCTGTTGCGATCGTCGTCCCCACTATGGTAGCAGACACCCGACCTTGCACTTAGAATATGAAATACGTTTGATGCACATCGGATCAAAAATTCCGCTAGTCATGTTTTCGTTCTGCCTTTGCGAAGTTGCCGTCGTGTTTTGCAGCCCCACGTGAAACACGTGACATCTTGCGCTGGACTCAAGCACCCAACTACACTCAGGCGTAGAGCGTGTATACAGAACATCGCGGGTGCTGTACACTTTCAGTCCGACCTTTCCCAAACCGTGGTTTCTTAGCTCTCGCTTTCTATGCTCGAATGCATGTACTGGAGTGACGCCGAATTTTCTCACAATTTCGCGTCTTCCTCATCACTGCTTCCCTACAGCTCAACGCATCTTTTCGGTATCGAAAACGATTTTTTCTAATTTTTTGTGACGTAAGAGTTAGAGAAGACCCCCCCTTTTGTTATCGGCTGTGTGATTTTGGAGTTGCTGAGAGATCACTGTCGGCCACGAAAAAAAGGAAGCAATAAGTGTTGAATCAAGGAAACGACAGAATTTTATCTACATGTAGGCAATATGCCAATGGAAATCGCTAGTTCCTCCCGAGGCTGGTATTTCCGTAGAGATCCGACCCACCTCGCCATCGCCCAAGTATCCCCATAGACCATTCATCAACAGGCCTAAAATGTGCAATTGAAAGATGAAATATTAAGGCCGATTTCTGGGATAGGGTCTTCCCCATGGGTAGATAGAAACTGTCCTTTGCATTCAGGGTCTCTGCTTATTGTTAGTGTCCCGGTGCACTGATCCTCCAAAGATGCGCTGTGGTACTTACGCATAGAAAGTACAATTGAGATTTTGTGGACTAGATCGTAGAGACCTAATTTTATCATCCCTATCATCACGTTCTCAGTCAGTGACCATCCACTAGATAATTTAGGGTGATTGAAGGCAACATTACCATGTCACATCTTCCTGATCATTGCTTCCAAAGAAGTTCACGCAAGTTTTGGCAGACTTGGAGATCTTGCTCTTGCCTTGGTAGCACTTATTCTCCCAAAACTCTATCCAGCCAGGGCCTAGCGTGATTGAGGAGTTAGGACTGGTGCCGGAAGTACAACCATAGTCCGGATACATGTCGCACTGGAAAGAGGATATTAGTTTGTCGAATGATGGGGTTATGTAGTCATCTATTTGGCCGTTTATTATTTGCAGCCCCCCCGTTGTCACAGGGCAACCTGGATCTCTGCATGCAATCAGCTCTTTTCGACGTTATGAAGCAGAGGTCATGCTACTTACTTGAAGAAGTAACATTCGAGTCTTGTGGCGACTTTGATAGACCTAGCTCGATCATTCCTGAAGATATTATTAGCCATATATCCAGTATCACTTGTCTGTTAATGCTTGGGCTTGGTGTGCACCCACCACCCAGATTTATCGGGAAAATCCTTCTGGAAAAGATTCTCACAATGTCCGTGGTTTAATGAATAGCGCTTCGATTCTCCACGGAAGCATGGCTGGTCCCATAATTCCACCCATCCGAGACTCGTATTCAATGGGTAATATTCGTTGAGTGGATATGAGCCGTTAGGTAGATGAGAACCATTAAAAGGATATAAACTGCGACAGTAGGGATTCATCGGTGCAATGAGATCTCTATTCGAAATGGTGCTGGGGATTGCTGGAGCCGAAAGAGGAGCGGTATAGACTGAAGCGGCTGGCGCAATCCAGGGCAAAGTGATGGCGAGGATGAACGAAGTGATCCTGAAGGAAGGCATTCTGATAAAGTGTGCCAGTGCGAATATGTGTTACAAAATGTTGGAAAGTCTCGCTTGGGGGCCTCAAGGCTGTAGAAGATGTAAGATACGCAGTGCGCAAAGTATACAATGAAATGCGCTGTGGTGAAGAAGACGCGCAGTGATTTCCCGAGTTTATATAGCTACCTATCTTTGACTCAATGCAGTGTGAGTCCGCATTTGGTGTTACAAACTCCGATTTGTTGGTTGGATGACTCGGTGCTCGGTTGACTCCGAGGCTGGGGTAACGAAATGTGACTCCAGTGTTGGTACGACGCAGTGACACGACTTCATCAGCCTCACGCACGTGACCAACAGGAGCCACTGATTGCGAAACGAATCCATGCGCAGACTGCAACATGTCTTCTCTTTCTCGATAAATTATTGGATCCACAAATCGATCATAGATGCCTTATTAATTCCTACCGTGTTTGATACTGTGCATACCTGCCTGGGTAGGTATAGCGCAATCCGCGAGGTCATTGCACAACAAGCTTTTCGCCGTCGGCATTGCAAATATAGGCGTTGAGCCAATATCTTTCAACATTTTCTGCCAAACTCGAGTTTTCTTTCCTGAAATTGCTTGATGTGCGTTCAAATATTTGGCGGTAGAACCTTGGAAAACCCGCGGAAGCACGAACCACCAACCGCATGCTTGTATTCACAACCGTCTTCGTGCGACGCCCAGCAGCATACCCATCGCCTGTCCATCAATCGAGTGCTGTTTATCGAGTCTCCAGGGGCTCAACTCCAGCGCAGGCAAAAGATACAGGAGATTGGATAACATGACATCATTTTGTGCTCATGATGAATCGTCCATATCGAACGAGCAACTGAGTGATGCCTACCTCATCACAAGCTCGATCGAGAAGACTAAAGTGTCAAGGATAGATAAAGCATCATATTCAAAGATTTTCGAGCAGCGGCAGGCAATGTGTCCCCTATAAAATGGCACTTATAACCCCAAACACGGGAATTATTAATCCATACGATACGCACACATCCATCGTGCAAAATACCCTACAGAATGGCCTCTCTGCCGGCATATCCGCCGTCTCAGGCGCGCATGTGCACAGGAAGCCAAATTCCGTTCCCAAAGACTTCGACGGCCTCGCGACAGTCATGCCGCAGGACTGGATGCTCACCGGCAAGACGCGGGTCACATACAAAGGCAAGAATGGCGAAGTCCAAGCACCGCTTCTCAGCATTGGCGCATAGCTGTGGGGTAACACCGCCACTTTCCATTGGAAAGATGAAGGGTACGCGGCGCTAGATGAAGGCTAGAAGCACTGCGTGTCAAAATGCATCAACTTCATCGACACGGCCCAGGTCTACGGAAGTGGCGAGAGTGAGAAGATCTGCGGGAAACTGGTCCAGAAAATGAACAGGGAGGATTTTGTTATCCAGGACAAATTCTACGTCGTGCTTCAGGTGACCGATGTCCTACATCCTGCCTCTTCGCCAGTCAAGCAGTTGGAGCGGAGCTTGAAGAAAATGGGACTCGACTATATCGATATCTATCTCGTGCATGGCCCTATCCACTTGCAGACATACTCCATGATCGCAAAGGGGACGGCTGAGTGTGTCGACAAGGGCCTGACCAAGTGCGTCAGCGTCGCAAACTACTCGCTCGCCGACATGACCAAGATGCAAGGAGAGCTCGCATAGCACAGTGTTCCATGCGCCATCAACTAGTGCGAATTCAACGTTCTGCCGCGAGCCCGGAAATTTCAGACCTCCTGCAATCTTGCGAGAGCGGGGCATCGTATTCCAGTCGTACAGCTCGCTCGCACAAGGACGCCTTACCAAAAAATACTCGGTAGAGAACCCGCCGCCAAAGCAACACCGCTCCTCATCGTACAACATGAAGGATATCGAGCCTGTCATCGATGTATTGCGAAGGATCGCGGATAAGCGTGGTAAGAGTATCAGTAGCGTGGCACTGTACTACAACTTATGCAAGGGGATCACGCCGGTATTCGGAATAAGAAAGTCGGAGCAGGCGGAGCAGAGCTGCCAGTGTCTTGGGTGAAGATTGACGAATGAAGAGATAAAGCAGATCGACAATGTGAGCTTTGAGAGCTACACCACTGTGTTTTGGGAGCAAGGTTAGATGAGCACAAGGAATCACTTGGCGGAAAACCAATCTCTGGAGCCAGAATACAGAAAAATTAATAGACCGTATATTATTCAGTGATTAATGCGCCAGCGCAACCTGTGCATGTCAGGCGAGTGGAAAACCGACATTCAAGAAAATGTGGACAGGTACCTGGGCATTGGGCGCACCACGATGGCGTCAATTCCCACCGAACACTGTAAGCCCAAACTCAAAGATCTCGAGTTTTAGTGAACTAGAGTATCAAATACGTTAGCTTCTATGTGACTAAGGAGTGCGGAGTCACGCATCGATTTAAAACAAGAATACTCTTTGACAATCTGCAAAGGCGCTCTTGACCCATGTACGCTTCATAGATTCCAACCCCCATTTTTCTGTTCGTGCCAAGATGGTTCACGACCCCTCATTAAACACTAACATTTGACAGAGAAGCGAGAAACGTGACGTCTTAGGGCTCACTGATGAAATTTGTAAAGCTTATAGAAACTGTGACTATCATACATCTATAGAGTACACAAAGAGCCAAGTCTAAGTGCGTTTGCACTTATCATCCTTGGTGATCAATTGCGAATGCCCCCAAATAAACAACTCTCGTACTTGAGTCAGACATTGATGGGCTCATTGGCAATCGGACCCAACTATCTTCCGACAATTGAAGGATGAGACTGCGTCATTGTAGTTCTTCTCTGTATGGTTTAAATCCGGATCGGCCCCCGATTCCGCCACCGTTATCCATGCGTCGCTCCCTTTCTTGAGTTTGAAGCAGGCAGGGTGACTGTTATGTGTGAGCGAATCCATCCCCTTTCTAATATGATATACTGAGATGCCTTACGAATATAGAAAGCACAAAGTGCAGTTGCTAGTTGCATATGACCGCGCTCGATCGTTCCTGTTATAATGTTAATGGTTATTGCGCTATAAGCCGTCGGTTGAGGTTATATACAGACCATTGTTTGTCATCCGGATCAGGAATGCCCTTGAACAGGTCCACACAACTGTCCTTAGACTCGAAGAGTTTGCAAGATCCCTCGTATTGCGCCTTATCGCACAATTTGATTCAGCCCCAGTCTTTCTTATCTAGATCGGGATGTTCCTTTGGCGCTTCACGTTTGACTATATCTGTGCCGGGCGTTGCGATCGCAACAGCGAAGATGGAGGCGATATGGAGGAGACGCATGATGGGTGGTTCCAGCCGGGCGTGTTTGCCTCGTGATAGAATCTCAGAAAGTGATATGACCTTGCGGCCTGCTGTTTCGAGGTCGTGAATAAAGGGAGTTTGAACCAAGCAGTTCGTGAAATTGAACTAAGGGGCAGGCTCTTTTTTCGGGTTATATACTGCTTGACCGCTCGGGCCAACCAGAATGTGTTGCTTGGAGTCATTTTCCCAGTCATTCGGGTAACCATCTCTCCGATGATGACTAGTGCGGCCATACGTTCAGTGATGGGCAAGGAGGGATTTCCTTTCGCCACCTCCGGAATACCTCCTTCCGGAATCCCTCCATACTATTCCTAGGAGAATTGATTCCAAAC
>ML976982.1:1105551-1182626 GCA_010015675.1 Byssothecium circinans | reverse complement strand
TCCGGACGGATCTCGGAGGGAATCCTTTCCTTCTTTGCCTATCACTGCATACGTTACTAGTTCGGAGGTTTTGTAACACTCTGCTAGGCCAAACAGGAGGAAGCGCTACGAGAATTTCAGCACATAACTGCGAAATGTCATCATGCGAACGAGCCTGCCTTATCCATGTCAGTGATAATAGCTATGAAATGAAAGGATCTCGAACTTTTAGCTCATTCAATCGCACTCAATTCAATCATTGATCACAGTTCCCCCTTTGTTTTTTCTACAATTCCTGCACTCCTGCAGCAAAGCCTCATTCTTTACGGCGAAGAGGACGCGGGGCACCGATTTACCGTGCATGTCAAAATACCTGGCTCAGGCCCAGCGCACGTGCTACGATGATACAGACCCGTGCCGCGACCGAAGAATCGGTAACAAGGCTGTTGGAATGTACGACCTGATCAAAAGATCCGTCAATCTTATTGTTCGAGGCTGAGAGCTGACGAGTCTATGGCAAGGAGTCTGCTGCAGCGTGTGACCATGCAAACTCTGTATGACTTCCGAAATTTAAATCTAGCTACCCCAACAAAACTTGCGAGATGGTGCGCTGCGATGTTACGGCCAGTCACGCAAAAACGACGAGACCACGGAAAAGACTCCCTCAAGCTCATTAAAGAACTGACCCGCTTATCGAAAGGGGGGAACGTCTTCTTCAACCTTGGATTACCTTTACAAGCTGACAGCAAGCTTTCAGTCAACTTTCAGTCCTTATTCTGGCAATTCGGCATCCTAAAATCTGCTAGTAACCCGCTTCCCCGCCTACGCCCGCATTTTCTATGCATTAAGTAGGGAAATCGTGCCCCTTGGTGGACGCGCAGTTATCGCCCGGCCGTTCATAGAAGTTCGTCATTCACCGATGACCCGGGCCGTGGAGGACACCAGCTTATCATAGGTGAACCCTATCCCATTGGCACATCATCAACGGTAACACGTTAAGTCTTCATGCACTCCCCTTGCGAAAAGGGCACATGGCACTTGGAATTATCCTTCAAGGAAGGACCCAACTCAAAGGCGTGGTATTACCAGCTTGACCCAACGCAGTCTTCTTTGGTATAGTCCAAGAAAGCGTCTTCACCGGATTTTGTGCCTGGGAGCACTATAGGGTGTGCTTCGCTTCCTCCATTCAGAGCTGAGCTGTTCAGAAAAGCAGCCGCACTAGTCGTGGAGTGGAAGACGCTGTAATCGAGGGCGAGAATGACATGTATTCGAGGAAATATGTATTGGATGATTACTAGTAGCTGTATCATATCGATTTGGGTGTATTAATGTAGTCTGTAGTTGGTCGTGTGGAGGACTGAGAACTGTATAGTCGTATAATGTCGAAAGATGAAGTGGAGGAGGCGATATGTAGTGCGCGTAGGTTATTAAAGGTTTGGTGCTCAAAGTAGCTCCTTTTCACCTCCACGCTTCTGCTTGGCGGGATGTCATCGGCGGATATCGCTGTCTTAAGCTATTAAACCATCAATACCGTTATTCTTAAAGGGAGAGACCCGAAAACTAGACCATGAGGAACAAGAAACAAAATTTCGCAATTATATCGGGTTTCGCAAACCTCAAGGCTCTCCACCGAGCCATTCCACGCAAGTAGATGGACCTCAATTACGCAGTCGTTAAAAATATCACCGCGACCTGTTATATGGTCGCGTAAAGGTACTGCAAAGCAGACCATTCTGAAAAGGGATAAAGTCACGTGACCAATTCATTCCCGAGGTCAGCAAATGCGCGCCGTCGTCCACATTACTACAAAAGTGGAAGAACCATTTCAAGCGTTATTTAATATTATATGTATACTTTACAGCTCAATTCAATACAATACCGCTTCCGTGACATCTAAGGCATTCGCTCAGCCCAACCCTACGTCTACCCCATCAGTGCCCAAGCATGACTCCACCTCGGACCTTACACTTCTCAACATCCCCCTCCCCACTTATTAAGGCTACAAAGATTTTGAAAACCAATACCGCAATACCGGCAGCCTAACCCCACGCCATTCTTACGCTATCGCCGCGCGTAGTGGCTCCGATCGTAAACTAATCCCAATTCGTCAACGGACAGACATCAAATACAGAAGTGGTATCCGTTTCCTCGCGAATTCCCAGACCCCTATCAGAACTTATCCATTATGTGTAATTTAGCACGTTCATACGTTCTCGGCGGAAACTGCAGGCAGCAAGAAACCCCACCCCCCCTCAGCTGCAGCTCAAGCTGAGCGGGAGGGAAAAAAAAGGCAGCAGGTTCCGCCCACCACAATTACCGCCTTCTTTTGCATTCACCATCCACCCGCCAACGCCTGCCGCGGCGCACTCCGACACGCCCTAAGACCACGTGCGCAAATTTGCGATACCAACAATCGGGCATACAAAATTCAACGGATCGAAGTCCTGAATTGAATCGAGGATAGGTAGGCGTATTCCTCAGCCCGCAGAGCACCCGCTGGCTACAAGCGGTAATTGTAAGATTTATGATGCGAGCTGCGCGATACTACAAAGGGGTAGTCACGTGAGTTAGGAGGAAACGGGAGTAGGTAGAGCAACGCCACGCTCGTAGGCGTCCAAAGCATTGTATTCTGAATTAGGTATACAGATAGATTTACGAAGATAGGAAAGAAGTACATTGCACGGAGAATGATATTCGAAATATCACATGCATTTTACTTTTCGGCCCCAAAACGCGCACCATTAGGCTGCTATCCCATATGGCACGCGGTCATTCTCATCCCAGCAGTACCACCGGTGGTACATGGTAGAGAAAATACGCCTCGACAAATGCTGTACAACACATCACGCATACGATTTCGATCACGTGATGAGCACCGCCTCACTTTGGGCAGCAACCTCAGTCGCAGAGCCGCATGTTTTCAACCCACACACACCACGCGCACAGAAACTCAGCTGCCTGTTGGGTCAAAGCCTAACAACACTTTATATAATCCGGGCGTGAGAAGAGGCTGTGTCACCGTGGCATGTTGCGCTAGCACCGTGTTGAGGTCGCTGGTCCTGAGTTCAAGGACGTTTAGTGAGCTGATGTTATGTGAGGCGGGAGGCGGGCGGGAGGCGCAATGCTGATGGTGAGTAGAAGGTCTCTGAGAGGAGGAAAGATGCCGGCGGAAGGAAGTAAGCTTAAACGCTTTCTTCCGACCGGTAAGGCGAGGGCGAGAGGGCGTGATGATGTTCGCGCATTGGTCGTCAGGTGCGCGCCACGGTTTCGGTGGCGAAGTGGGGAGAACCTTAATTTGAGATCATGCCTTGAGAGGGACGTAAGAGACAGCTGATATGAAAAACAGTGGATAACGTGTAGTGCGCATCTCGTCACCGACCGGAAAGGTTGGTGGACTGAGATGCGCTGGGATTATGTACATGCTGCTGAGTCCTTGACAGGACGCAACCTCAAGCTTGATGCAATATTCTCCCAGATTGCCACCCGTGACAATAGTGTAATAACAAGGATGAAATGTAGAGAAGGAAATCCATCAGACTTGGCGGCCGGCACCAAGTGAGTTTGCCCGTAACGTACACAATTCGAAGTCTACCCGTGTTAGTAAAGATAATATGTTTGCTAGTAAAGGCAGACTCACACACTGATATGATTCTGGCAATTCAAAACAAAAAACCCCCAAGCCTCATTTCGAAGAAATCGTTTCCACTCTGCAGCCATCGCAACGATTGTGACGGTGGCAACTGACACAACCTGTATCTAGGTAGTAGTTGTGCGGGCCGTGGCTACAAGCACAGCAATACCAGACAGTGACCACTTGGCCATCAACAGGATATCCGAAGCCGACCTCAAAGCCATAACCGTTGAGAATATGTGTCGTATCGAAAGCGGTGGGATTGGCGACAGCGAGCGGGCTCGGGCGCGAAAGACCGATGGGGTAAGAAGCAACAGTGACGATGCTGCTCAGGTCTGGAGGTAAGGCCTCGAGGCGGACTCCAAGGTTGGAGACCTGTGACGGAGTAGTACAGCGGGATGGCGGCGGATAGGCAGATGGAGCCGGGATGTAGACGACTTTGCTGTCCATGGAGAGCGAATATGACTCGATATTGCAGTAAGTGCACTTCGTATGATAGCAGTCGATGCAAGTAGTGACTAAGGCGTCGCTGAAGCCTCCAGAATGGCAGCAACAGCAGAACCACGGCATGGTCGAAAGTCGAACTGGACCGTTGGTAGCGACAGCGGAGAAGGAGGGAAGGAGATTTCAAAGAACAAGCTCGCCAGGTCTGGCAGATAGCGACAGAAGGAAGTGCGTAGATGGGTGGAAGCAAACGAGGAGACTCACGAGGGTTCGACTCACTTTAAGTGTTGCAGAACGAGGACGCAGGACCCCACAAGGACTCAGCAACCCGCGAGTTTGATGCTGAGGCATACAGCCGTTGCTGTACGCGGCCACCGCCACCACCGCCCGCGGTGCCCCGTTGCGCCCTCTCATGAGGACGACGTTCCCTCCATGGTCTAACAGCTGATTCGCGACAGCAGTCGTCCCTCATAGCAGAAGCCTCTCCCGTGTGACTTCGGTTCGCATCCCGTAACGACTCGCAAAGCTGAAGTACGAAGCGGTCAACGGCAAGGACGCATAAGCGCCGGTCGGAGAGGCACTAGAGAAGCAGCGGTGTTGGTGTGTACTGTACACCTGGAGGATCGGACTGAGCGGAGCGTGGAAGCCGGTTTGAGCTTTCGAGGGACGCACTAATCTTGCCAAATGAATGTGGCCGTGCTAAAAATTTGTCGTGAACGTGACAACGACTTTCACCTAAAGCAGTTATTTAAATGGCTATGTATGTTGGTCCCAAGGCTGGAGTTTGCCTTGAATCGCAGCCTCGCGTGGCATCAGGAATAATAAGGAGGCCGCCTTTTTTTGCTGAAAATGAAGCTGATTCGTCCGGTGAGTGTTTCCATTTTGGCGGTGTGTGACCCAGTCCGCATTGAATTTAGCCCTGTAGCCGTGATGGTGTGCTGTTGAAGGTGCGGGTGTTTTCACCACCACACTGTCTGCAGGCTGATCGGCGTCGCGATCGTACCTGCAGCAACAGCGAAAATCGCAGTGATTACTTTTCTGGGGTGCAGCTCGTACACAACGTTTCAGCAAATTTTGGGCCTTGTCGACTTTACGCCACTAGGTTGCATCCGACGTTGGCATTTGCCTTCTGTCAGCATTCGTCACTCGCCCCATAGAAAAGGTGCAGATGAAATTCCCTGATGACTCTTTAAAGCATATTAGGGCACAAAATTTGAGATGCATCAATAAGTCTATTGAAAAAGAAAACAATCCTCAGTGATAAGGCGGTCTACAGATGTAGACCCCTCTGGAAACCTTGGTAGCTATGCGCCCGAAAATGCTTCGCTTTCTGAAATTACCACAAGGGGATCACGAAATAGGACAATAAAAGCAATACAGGCAAGAAGAAGTGAGCGTAGAAGAGTAGAAATGAAGAACGTTGCTATGCAGGCGAATATATCGCTCATCTTGAACAGGGATTGAACTTTAAAGGAGTTTTTCGTGTGCGAGAGAACCTGGGATGGACCATGGAGTCGGTAGCTGGGCTACACGCACCTGGTGCGAAGCAACCGACAAAGTATGAAGGACGGGCCGAAGTCTTCACAACTTTGGCTGTGAAGTGTTAGCGCGAATATTCATCTTCCATTGAGGCGGGAGAATGGAAAGATGCAAAGCCAATGAATGCAACATAGGCTTCGTCGTGTGTCATCATACCTGCTTACTTCTCTTCGACTCTGCAGCAATTGTCCCTGATATGGCCGCAATTCGTGCAAGCATTATACCATATCCCCATAGGACCATCCTGGCAGCGCCCACAATACCAATACTTCTCACCCTCTTGCAATGGGCCCTCGAATTCGGTATGGTAGTGGGGCTTGAAAGACACGCCAAAGTGGCTCACACATCCCAATGCGTCCGCCCCCGGCTGCATTGATGCCTCAAACATGAGAAGAGGAAAGCCAGGGACTTCTTCGTTGTAGCTTGTCGTCGAACGAATAGCTTGGAAGGTCAAGTCGAGACCGTTGAAGTTGGTTCGAACGGGGATGGCCTGAGCCGCGGAGAAGCGTAGGGTGGAAAGGGTAGGCATAATGAGGATGAAGACTTCAATTGACGTGTAAAAATGGTAAATTGCACTGTTTGTCGCTTGTCTGTCGCGGAAATGCTGAAGTGTTCGTGAGGTGATGATAGTTGATGGTGGGCCTTGACAAAGACTTTATACTGCTCTTTCTCAGGGGAGTCCTTTTTACCATGACCGGCGTTGTTCCTGTTCCTGACCATAAGGCAAGTAAGATGGGCGCATGAGCCATCTCCCCCACTGAGCTGAGCGTCATTTCACTAATGAGGAAGGCATCCAAAAAGAGGCCGATAGGAGGTGAGAAACGGCGTGGCGCATCATGGCAGTCATGAATGGCGAAGGACTGTGTATGCCCAAGGTACATTGGGCAGGTCCGAAGCCAAATGAAAGCCTTAGCGTCGTCATGGGGTAGGTACTGAGATCTTGCGCCACGGCCAAAGGCGTGCAGCAACCGGAGCTTGGGACAGCTCTTACTCGGAATCGGCAGGGTCTAGTGAATGCAGTTGAGTCATAGCCCGTGAGTGGCACTTGCATGTGATGAGAGAGCAACTGGAGAGCGTGGACCGTGCAGTCGCTGAGTGGTCGTGGACGATGAAAACGCCATACGTTGGAGTGCGTATAGGGTCATTACGTGAACGGTCATTAGAACTTGGGTGTAACATCAGGTGGTTGAGTGCTCAATTCCGGATCATCGTTGTGGTTGGAGGCGGCTGTATGGAAAGACCCGCTAAGGCATGAGCTCACCGCGTTGGTTGCTGCCTTCTTTTGCCTTCTCAATTCCCAATGTGATTCCAGGTTCGGGAACGTAAATAACCAGGCAAAACAGAATCTTTTGCTAGACTGTATGTATTATGTGAGCAGTGTGTATCATGAAATACCGTTACGCCGTCGAAGACATATTTGGGGCGATCGGCTGAACGTACCTGTCATTGTTGACCCTGGCATACGGCTCGTGCACCCGGTTCCACCACCCTATTTGCCGGTATATGCTCATTCAAAACGATAGCACTCATCTCACTCTTCTAGAAGCTTAGTAGGTAGCACGGATTGCAAGGAACGGGTCAGACTACTGATCGAGAAGGTCACCCACTTAGGGATATAGGATACGGCCGTTGTTCACCGTAAATAGATAAATCAAAGACAATCGCATGCAAACGAGAGAGAGTAAAGAGTCAAAAAACAAGAGCTTGGGCGTTTTAATTTGGCGTAAGAGAGACATGCAGTGGTGGTCGAATGAAATCCTATACGGTGATGGCGATGTCTTACTTCCAGAGGGATTCATACGTAGACGTGAAGTCTCGGAGCATCATGATGACATCTGCGGCCCTTAATGGCATTTTCTGTCTGCAAGCATTTCTAATTGCAACACGTCGGCCGGGGTGGTGGAGGCGGGGTACACTTGACGGGTGCGGTAGGCGGACAGTGTTGGTGGGCCTTGGATGACAAAAGATAGTTCATCGGCATCAGTCGTGACTGTAATCGATAGGAACATTGTGTCGTAATCATATTTTGGGCGTATAATCCTCCTACTGAGAGTGAGAGGGCTGTGCGCGGTCACTGCCACTCGGCCATTTTCGCAGTGTAGTCCGGGCGCGTAACGTATGTTGTAGTAGCGTAGGTGCAAGAGCTATACATTGGGGCCGAACGTCTACGGAACGAACAATCTACAGCGGTGAGATCTCCAACATAGGGAGGTAGGACCAGATCTTCGTGGTTGTGACCGTGGCTAGTTTGTGATTAGTCAAGTTCTGGTCAACCAGAGAGGGGGCTACTGTAGCTTACTGACGACTGTCTAGTCGAGCAGACCCATATCGGGCCAGGTTCCCCAGGCAGGAGCATGTGAATTTTGCCCTAGGTAGACCTGCTAGGCTAGAGCATTGCTTAAGCCTCGTGGTATGCCGCAGACGGCTACGGTGAAGAGCCGAATTCCACCAGCTTGAAATCGACGGGGCGCAGCAGCTAAGTACTCCAACAGAGATTGCCTTGGGCCGTCGTTATATTCCCTCAACCTTCCCATAGATTGCAGCTCTATTGACAGTTGGCCCACGAGACCATGGTGGTCACGCTGCTTCGCTGGATACGATGAGGGACAGTCGCTAGCTGGTCCTCTGCCGGTTGGTTCCTCTTCGGATGTCGGTAAATCGAGGCGGCAGGCATCAGGCTGGGTTAAAAAAAGACACATCCTGCAAGGCTGAAAAAAAGTCCGGTGAAACACGTGCTAGGTTTGGGGCAGTCCATCGAATGAAGCCGGACGAGCACAATGAACAAGCCGCGGTAGTGGCTTTCCTACCGTTTCCCTCATATGGCAGAGGCACTAGGGAATAAGTTGAAGAAAGCCGGAGGAGAAGGCTGAGAGATGAGGTGTCCGTTGTGCCTTTTGGGGATGAAGTCATCTGCGGGCCGTCGATGACTCGGCCGCTTAGCTGGACGGACCATTGACGACAATCGGTATTCTGGCCATTTGGGAAGATAGAAATGTGATCAGAGAGATGTTTGAAGGACTGTGATGTCGGAGTTGACATCAAGCAAGAGTGAGGCGTAGAGAAGCGGGGAAATTAGACGAGGAAAGCCCGGCCCCGCGATATCAAGAAGACCAATTCCAACTAGAATATATCAATTGCCCAAGTTTGCAGTATAGACTGGCGTGTAGTTGTTTGATTCCTCTGCTGCGCTATTTTTCCATGTGCAACAAGGCACGAATGGTAATGATAGATCACGTGCCGACCAGATCGGGATGAGGCTCAAAGATGGCGCAGCAGATCGCCAAGAGCAGCATCCCCGCTGACAATCATCAACCCTCCGAGTCTCCGACCAACCTCATCTCTCCTTTTGCACGCGAACATCAACCATTAGCAACCTCGGAAGCGTCTACCAGAGGGCTCTTTGCTAGGCGGATCAGTGTTGTTTCGTTGGATCGCCAACCAAAACGCCGGGCACACCGCTACACGCTCACAAACCGCTATTCACGTTTCAACGTTAACTCAAACATCGTCACGCCTCTGATATCGCACCCAGCCGCCCATTCCCGACATCATCCGCCATAACTACACTACATGCATTGGCTGGTCTCCTAGACTTCTCTGTTCGCTCGTGCAACAACACCTTTGTTAAAGTCGTTTTGCCTAGCTACCGTCATCATGTCATCGATCTCGGACAAGTCAACCACCGGTCACATGCGCAGCATCGACCAGAAAATGGGTCAACTTTCCGCCATTCTGATGCCCATTCTTGAAATAGGCGCAATGGGCTTCTCAACCTACGTCTTCGTCTACTCGTTATCCATCCAATATCTCCTCTCTCCATCACCCACTTTCCAGGAGCTAGGAATCTCACGGCAGCGCTCAGCAGCTATCGCCTTAATAACGATATACTTTCTTCTTCTAATGTGCGTCATTCTCTCCTGGATGCGACTCTTACAGGTAATTTGGATCAACCCCGGCATTCTCCCGCGCGGCGACCCTAGTATAGAGAAGCAATCCACGTCATCGAGATACTTCGACAAATATTCAGCATACGTATCTGACTACGAAGGCCGACCTCAATGGTGCGATAAGTGCCACAACTACAAGCCCGATCGCGCGCACCACTGCCGCGAATTGAACCGTTGCGTTCGTCGCATGGATCACTACTGTCCTTGGGCGGGCGGCATCATCAGCGAGACTAGCCATAAATTCTTCATCCAGTTAATTTTCTACGGCATGCTATGGACAATCTTCGTTCTGGTTCCGACGGCGTATTTCCTGGCAGAAAGACTTCGACTCGTGGGCGACAAACCGCCGACTTGGATAGCGTTGGTGGCGCTAAGTGCCATATTCGTCGTCTTTACGGGTACTATGTTCTTCATGTCTACCTGGAATGCCTCCATCAATTACTCGACTGTCGAAACGGTCCAAAGAGGCGGCGTGCATAATATTGCCATGTTGGTGACCCGAGGGCACGCGCCAGAACGGAGGTCATCACGAATATCACGGCGGCGCGAGGGCGAGGGCGAGGGACCGAACGTGTTGCGTGAGGTGACGAGAGATGGTCGCGAATATGTGCGTACACGGAACGGCACCTCTTTGGATGAGCTTACTGACTTTATACGCAGGTGGTCTTCCAGACACAGCCCTTTGATCATCCCTGGGATCTCGGGAACAAAGAGAATATGCGGAGCATTATGGGCGAAAACGTCCTCCAATGGTTTATACCATTAAAAATGTCTCCTTGCACAAGGCACGACGATCCGAGAGGTGAGTTCCCGTGGTCGACAGCCATCCTTGATATGGCAAGGGACTGGGAGGCTGATAATCCGGGGCGACGCATTCGACTGTTGAGCGAGAGCGGTCGAAGAGGGAGTAGAGGTGGGAGGCGAATGGCAGGTTAATTTCCCTTCATTCTTATGCGGTTGGATCGTTTTTGTATTGGTCATTTTTTGGATACCCGTTGGCAGCATAGCGTGTTGGATAAACCTCTTTAGGTACATAATTTTGCATGGCAACAAGGCGCAGGTACATATATACTTAATACTTCATCTCTTTCAAGGTCTCGCTTAATTTCGGATACTGGGAGTGCCTGCAGTATCCAACCGCCTCACCTTTCAGCTCCCATAACTTAACGGCTCCCCGGTCGCGATTCTCTTCTCTATTTGTCCATTGGCTTCGACTTTCTTCCTTCTACAGAGGGGATTGGGACCCACACCTGTCCACACCGTTGAGCCAATGCATCCACCAGAGTCACCGCCCGATCGCATTCCAGCTTTGCTTCGCAACCTGGAGAGAATAACTTATGTTCCATATCTCGGTAGCGGGAGCATTCCGTCTCTCCCCACGCATGCAGGACCTCAAGCTGCACTTTATCCGCAGCACAACTGAACAACACCACACCATCTCCGCCCCACTCCCCCCATCCTCTCTTCCCCCGTCATTCTCCACCCCTACCTCCCCATCCCAAGCCGACCTGTCCTCAAACAAGCCACGTGACACGATATCCAATCCAAATCTAATTCCAAATAACACCCCTTCCTTCCGCCTCCCCGTTCTACGCCCCACACTAGTCCCACGTTTCAAACAATTCAAATACCCGCCAGCCCGCCGTGTCCAGGCACACTTTACCTAAACTCGCCGAGCAACCCAACACACCACACAAACCCAATCCCAAACAACAAGCGCAAACGAAACTCAACCGCGATCCGTCGCACGAGCGACTAGTGACTGACATCTGAAGTGTGACAGGCGTGCATCCATTACGCTTCCAACGTCGAAAATACAGAAACATTGGTGGTAGAGATTGTGGGATGATTTGGATTCTGGTATCTGGCATCTGGAATCGGCGCTTTGCTGGCTTTGCTTTACTGCGACTCGTCTCGTCTTTTTTTATCTCGCTTTACGTGTTGAGGGTGGGGTATTTCGGGCCTCGTAAGTTGTCGTCCCGTACACCACCTCAAGGGTTAGTAGCTAATACCAGGGATCCTAGAATTTATTATTTCAAACAAAATACAACGTAGTTATTAGATCAACGCATACATTAGTGGTTATTTATAGAGTTTAGGGGTGCCTAGTATTAACTACGTACCCTTGAGCGGTGTACTTGCTGTATCTAAAGTCTCTTGGGGAAGGGGGCTTGTTTCTACCCCGTACCGTACCTTATCCACTCTATCTCGGCAGTATGTTTCGCTGCTGCTCTTCTCTACATACATGTATCGAATGAGCCACAACCTAGAACCTGTCACTATTATTAATAGTTTCCGTTGAGATCTAAATTTCCGTCGTGTCAGTTGTAACTTGTCAGTAATTGTCTTGCACATGCACATTGTACATGCATTATCGCATCGGTGCGTCAGAACTTATGCGATGATGACAGAAGAAGACCAGGGTCTGGAGATCCGGACAGCGGTTCGGGATTCCAGTGCTGAAACCGGAATGGATTATGGTGGTTGAGTTCGGGCCGGTCGCAACGGCTCCGTTTCAATAACGGGATTTCTTGCCATTATTGGGTGGGAGGCAGCTCGTGATATCTTCGACCTTTGGTTGAACGCCGCTACGTGGTGCCGCTGGGTGGGTGAGGAATGACTGTGTGACTCAAAAAAAAAAAAAAGACATGCTGTGGTAGCGAGGTGGTCCAGTTCATCGTAGCGTACCAGAGCAGCAATACCCTTTTGGACTTCAATGTGACGTATGGTATTGTCGAGTCGTGCAATGTGGGTAAGGACGGGTGGGATGACGATAGCTATGTCGTGACAAGAAGAAAGAAGCAAATAAAATAAATTCCATATAAAAGTATTTTTTTTAAAAAGTCAAACCTACCTGTTCGCGCCCTTCTCCCAGTCTACGAAACGATCCGTAAAGAACATAAAATCACTAAAACGGCCTTCTATTCATGACCAACAAGTCTTCATTCTGACTCCATTCGTCTCTACTAAATATTTGAGTAAACCCCCAGAAGTAGAAATGCAAAGACCGCCACGAAGCACATCGCCATGATAGCCAATAGTACATTATGTCTAATACTCCCACCCTATGCCGCATCCATCTCCCCACCGTCGAAATCCCTATCCTCGTAAAAATTCACTACCAGTATCCCTCTCTCCCCTTTCCATCCATCCCACTCCAAACCCACCAACAAAAACCTCGTCTCACCTCCACCTCTCACGCGTCGCCACCCGCCGCCTGCCTCCCGCCTATAGCCAACATCATTCAAGCCTCGGTAATTAAATACGCACCATCGTAGCAACTCAATGAAGGGGCACGGCGGAATCCAGGCACGCAAAGATCCACACCAAGGACAGAGCAATAATGAAGAGAATAAAAGCCTACCTCGAGAAGGTGACTTGCTCCTTGCTGTCTATAAAATACAGCACGTCTGACTTTGCAATTCCCGATTCTCCATAGCATAGCTATACCTTGGTCGAGCGAATAGATAGCTAGATAACTAAATACCGAGTGATAGAGATAGAGATAGAGAAAGCGATGCAGTAAGTTAGCAAGACAAGGCAGTAGCGCAATTGTGATTGTGACAGTGACTGTGATTATCAACGTGCTAAGTACCTCAGCCTCAATGATGACACCTACCCTTACCCTTAAGACTTAGTCACTTCCTTTAGGACTGTAGACCCATGTACTGCACAGTAAGTCCCAAGTCCGAAGTTCGCAACTTGAGACAGACATGCAACTCCTTCCATCCCATCTCCCACCCACCAGGCCTCCACCACCACCATCGCTTCAAATGTTAGACCATCACACTATCCCATACACACCGCATCCGGCCGGCAAACAGGCACAAAACTACCTAGGTACGGTACATACATAAATCCCCCGATCCCCATGCCCCGATCCACACACCACGTTATCCCACCTAGACGCATCCACCCTACCACGCAAGCCACCCTTCCGCCTCGACGCCTCCCCTCCTTCCAGTATAGTAAAATGTCCGGATCCGGAACCCCAGTCGCCCGTCCGACACCCTACCCACTGCCTAATCTGGGTATCTGTCCGTGCCAGCCCAGCACCCAGCACCGCCAACCCCAGCAGCCCTTCAAACCTAAATGATCCTCTTCGAAACGTCTGCCACTCAAGCTGGCACTGCCACTGCTACTCACGCTGCGCGCCAGACTATCTAGTCACTGGATAGTTCAGTGCCAATAATATATTTCCAGCCTGCCATTATTTATATAATTATTTCCAACTTTCGCACTAGCACCCCCACGCTGCCATACTCCCCGTCTAGCTAGTTTCGCTTCTTAGTCTTGTTCTCGTTCCATGTTCTTTTTTCCGCCCTGCTTCTAGCTCGCCTAACCCCGTTTCACCACCAAACCTTAAAAACCCAAAATCCTCAGATCTCCCCATGCAAGTTCCAAGTTCCAAGTTCCAACTTACCCCCATCCATACATACATCCATACATACATACATCGCATGCATGCAGTACGGTCCATGCAGTCCATGTTACAAGCGATCAATGTGACGTGACAGCATGCATGTTCAATCTTATCTTACATATAACGTTTTATTGAAACCCACAGTCTTAATAGATGATGTGATGTGACATGACAGGAACATGACATGACATGAGCAATATCAAGCCGTCTTGCATCCCGTGCTTTGCCCCGTGCTTTTACCCCCTGGTCCCTTAGGGAGGTTGCTAGAGGCAGCGGGTGCCGAGGCTCGCCGACCAGGTTCCATTCTTATTCAGTTCGGACGTTATTATTATTTCGCTCGTGGGCGGATCGACAGTACGGTGTGCAGTGTGCAGCATCGCTTGTGAGGAGGCTCTTGCGAATCATTGGTCATGTGCGTTATGATGTTGTATCGTTTATCGTTTTATAGTTTCGTTTGGATGTGGGTCTGGTCGGCTTTCTTCCTTCCCTTTTCTCTTTTTTTTTTTCCTTTTCCTTTTCCGCGTCCAGCGTCCCTTTTTTTCTTCGTTTCCAAGGTTCGGTCCCCAAGGTTCTAGATGGATTATATAGTCTAATGTGACGCATGGCAGGAAAGAAGGAAAAGTGAAGCGGACGCAAGCAACCAGCTAGGCGGGTTCTTGGTCGGAAGCGAGGAGAGTGGGGGAAGGAAGGAAAGATCTGTGCGGCTGTGCTGTGAGCATCAAGTCATGACTAAGTGATTACGCTTCGAAGCAACATAACTGATCGTCACATGCCGATGAAAGGGAGGGGAGGAGGGGGGCAGAAAGAGGGGAAGAACACCAATGATGACAATGATGCCAGATAAATTATACGTTAATAATACTTGGAAGCTGGAACCAAAAAAGATGCCCGAAGGCTATCCGAAATCTGTCCGCCCATTTTTTGGTCGTTTCCCGGGTATACCCAAGCGTAACCAAGCTAAGCAAGAAAAACAAAAGGACGGAACTCCTAGGAAAGATACCAATGATTTGAGCAAATTCCGTGCCGTGTTGATGCAATGTTCGCCGCCGTCCATTTTTTGCCCTCTCAGGCAGTAGAATACCGGTACTCCTCTTGATGCATAGACAAGAATCGTGAATAGAAAAACGCCTAGGCATGCCGACGACCGATGCAAAAACGCCGATGCAAAAACGGAGGATCCTGGTTCTGGTCGTGGAAGTAGCAACAAGTGAAGGAAAGTATTACGGAAAGCCGCCAGTGCGCGTCCTTTAGCCGTAAAAGTGACTCGACATAGCCGATATACCAGTTTAGTTGTGTTGTACAAGTTGTGAAGTGAAGGCGTGTTGCAGACGGGTAACCAAAACATCGTGGGGAAAGTTGTACAAGGGGCAAGGCTGGGAGAAGTGTCCACGACGTGTTCGGCTATGCTCGGTACCTAGATAGTAGGTACGACATGCTGTCTAGGTATGGCTGATTGATCGAAGCCGAGCAGGTGATTGACATTTCTCTCAATCTTGTGTCTTGTAGCGGGTAGCCACATGCTGGTTGGATTATGAATGGGTAGATGCTCGAGGCTAACCGAATTTTCGAGAATGCAGCAAACAACTCTTGCAAAGCTATTCAGCCGATCGAGGATGACCGACGGATCCGCGTTGCTCCCTCCCCTCCTTCCCTGGAAAGCGCCGTCGGGCGTTGATAAACCAATTAGAGACCTGCTATCTGTTAGGATGCTTGCAAAATTGGTATCTGGTTACGGAGTTGGGAAAGCAAGCCAACCGTGGTTGGGAACAAGAGAGGCATGACAGGTGACATCTCGGAGACAGTTGCGATTGGGAGCTGGGAAAACTGGGGCGTGACGTACCTGATTCATCGTGAGCATTGTCGATCTAACAAGCTCGTTCTTCTCGTCCTCGCTGGGATAAGGCGAATCCTGGTGGGCCGCATACCAGTTCTTGAGGATGGTAGTTGCCTCTTTGGGTAGATTGCCGCGTCGTTTCCTGTTGCTGAACGAGTTTTGGTCGGCACTCATTGTTGCCTGGAAAGTGTAATTGTTGTACGGCTGCACCTGGGGATGATAACCAATCTCGTAGCCTGGTGGTGGGGCAGACATGTATGGCTGGACAGATGCATAGTACGGATCCTGATGCTCGTAATGCGGCTCGGGGTAGTAGCTGCCTCGGTGTTCATATGCAGCAGCTTGATGTGGAGCGGCATAATGGGCCGTGGGAGCGGAATGGCCATGATGGTAGGGATAGCCGGCAGCATGAGAGGCGTGGACAACTGAGGCCGAATGGTGACGAGCGTGGCCTGTTACGGCACCAGCGGGCGGTGGAGTAGCATACGGTAGACTCGGGCGATGGTAGTGATGCGGATAGGCTGCTTGCTGGGCGCGTGCGGTGGCTTCTACAGCAGTGGGGTGTCGGGGATCATAAGCAGAGTAGGCCGAAGTGCTGGAGGAGGCTGTGTCGGTGCGTCTATGCTTGCTGTCGGATTCCCACGCTACCTCGTCAAAGTGCGTCCTGCTCACTGGCGAGCTTTCCATGGAGACATTCTTGCGGGACGGGGTGCGCGGCGGTGATGGCTCACGTACATTCTGCATAAGCTGGGCTGCTGTCAGATATGACTTGAGATGGAGAGCGGCCGACATACCTGCGAGAACGACGGCAGCGTATTGGAAGGCCGCTGCTCGCCTGGCTGGAAGGGCGGAGAGTTCCGCATATGATGGCTCTGCTGTGAATGGTCAACGACTTTGCCCGTGGCCTTGCCGGCGTCTGAATCGATGAGGCTATCGATCCGCATGCTTTTCAATTGCGTCGGATCTGGCAGATGGATGGATGGGCGGTGCGGAGGAGACATTGGACGGGGGATTGAGGGTGGTTCAGCAGCATGGAGGAGTCTACAGCATGCATGTGCATCGGAGGTGTCGTGGGCAGAGCTAACCCCGATTCCCCAAATGGTTGTGGGGAGAGGGGGGGCAGGAGCGGAGGGAGGCATCACCGCGGGCGGAAGCTGCGAGGCGCGGCCAGGAAGGGAGGAAGGAGGGATGGAGGAGGAAATGGCAGAAGGAGGGAAGGAAGAGGAAGGAGAAGGAGAAGGAGCAGCTTCACATACAGCCATGCCCGGCAGCTGCGACCCAGCGCGTGGAGCGTCTGGCGAGGCCATTCTGCGCGAGTGGTAGTTATGGCGATGTGGAATATCCTGCAGCGTGAGGTATTCCATCGTGTGCGGTGAGGCGAGCTTAAAGCTTTGCAACGGTCAGCGGGAGCTCGCTACTAGTGGACCAGATTGCAAATGTCTCCATCCCAGAGAAACGTTGGTGGCAGCGTCGACAGCCGACACCCATCTGACCCGAGGACTGCTCCCATGGTTCGCGGTGCAATCGTAATGGGCTGCACGGAGGCCGAGCAATGAGAACGTACCCTTTGACAATTTCAAATCCTAGAACTGGTCGAGGTAGGAGGAAATGAGAGACAAGAGGTTGAAGGTCAACGAAACATACAACCAAGGAGAGATGATGGCGAGGCGGTCGATGCCCAGCGTGGCGATGCCGACTATAGTGGGAGAATTAATATCGTTCCCGTCGGCGTGTGGCTTGGTGTTGTGTCGCGTGGAGGGTGAAAAGAGCAGCCGGTACAGACACGCAGCAGTTCACAGATGGGGTAGACGACGAAAGGGGATGGGGGCAGCTTTAAGAGAGGACCTGCGCCATGGGTTCTCAAAGGCGTTACGATGGCGGAAGCAGAACTGCAACGGGCCGTCATTCTAGTACGTCTGCATCTCAGACCAGCCAGGAGCAGCGCCAGGAGCAGCGCTGGGTGCCAGGAGGTGCTGGTTTGCAAGGCCATGCTGGACGTCTGCGCGTTTGACAGGTGAGGGTTAAGGTTTGGTCTTCGCTAAGGTATCAATTCTCCGAGCGTGCACAAACTCGCCATGGCGCGGCAGGCTGACAGACTCGGGAAACAAAAAGGGCCCTCCTGGGGCCTAGGATGCCGCAGTCCGCAGACTCAGGGAACGAGCAAGCCCGGCTTAGCTTCTTGCTGGGATGCCTATATCAAACATCCTCGCCCGTCTCGACTCTCCTCCGCTACTCGACAAGCCCGCGCCGCCGATCTGCTAGCTGCAGCTGACTCGATGCAGACTCCGGGAAACGCACAGGGGTGCTTTCGTCGCCGCCCTCGAGAGTGCGCGAGTGTCTACAAGTGTCTGTCCCGCTTGATGGCTGCAGCGACACTGCAGCTCCCTCCCACACGCTCGCCCTGACCGCCGCCTCGACCGTGGACATGTCAACGTCCCATCAAAACGCCGCTGGTTACAGTGGCGGGCCGCCCAAACAGGAAACACATTGCCCAGACGACCCTGTTTCCAGACTGATGCTTCCCTCGACGCACGGCTACTACTATGCTAAACATGAGACAGGCGGACATCACATCCACCACAGACGCACGACCCGGGGACCCGTCGTACGGGACTGTGTTGGTTGCGCGGGCAGGTCAGCTATCTCGGAGAGACGGAGGGAAAGGCAGAAGCAGCATGCGTGAGGATGCGGTTTGTGGCCGTATCTTCACCTCTCCGTGAACCCTCGCCCACAGCAACGGGTCGTCCCTGGACATGTGGAGCATCACGACGGCTTCCCGTGCCCACCACCGCAGACCAAACCGGGCTGGTGGCTGCCGTTCCCAGGTGACGAGAAGCCGCGGCGTGCGAAGAGTCTGGTGCCGCAGTCAAAGTATCGCTGTGGCATTCAGTACGTGGGACGAAAATAGCAGCGGCCGTTCTTCCACCATCCTGAGGCGGGTGATCGACAGCGTACCTGGGCATCCTTCACCACGAGCAGCAAGCATGGCCGCGGAGGGCTGGGGCCGAGTGTGGAGTGCGTGAGTTTTGACTCGCGCAAGGTCTCTCTGACCTCAAACGGCGGCGAAACGCTGCTACATCTCCATCGCAGGCAGATCTGGCGTACTTGGGGTCTCACTCCATGGTCAAAGAGACGCATGTATGTACGTAGCATCGAGCGGGCCTACACGTGCAACGCATGACGACGAGGACGTGAGAAGACGACGGCGAGGGAACCTCTGAACGCCCCTGGCACTCTGCTAGATAGCCGGAGGGGTTGACAGGATGACACTTATGGGTGTCGGTGGAGTCGAGGTCCAAGGCGGCGCGATTGGCGCAGGGATGTGGCGGCTAGGCCCAGAACGGGATGGCGCCAGAATCCGCCGATCTGCGACTGCGAGATGGGTGATGCAACGACGCAACGATGAGAATTCGATGAGATTGCGCCGCTATCTCGATTCTCACCACCATCCATCTACCATCTACCTGTGAGATTGCCCATCTGTACCGACCGTACTTTGTTTTGCCATTCTGGAAACACGCTGCAGCATTATTATTGAGCTTTCGCTTTCGATTTCGATTTCGATTTTTGAAACATCCATTTCAGACGTCTGCTAGGCATGGCACAACCTTCCTCTTCGCCCTTCCCACATCACGGTACCGTACTTCACCTGCAACCACCTGTCCAGATTCTGGCTCTGGTCGACGATGATGGCCGGCCCGGAGGCAGGGCCATGTGCGCTGCGTGTAGCGTTCGCATCCGTCGCGATAGGTCGTCGTCTTGACCGCTCAAGCTGTGTCCCGGCCGAACATGTTCGGCCCAGCTTTCGCGCGCATCCTGGCTCCGATGGACCTGCTGTTCGGAACCAGCCTGCTTGGACTCGCACAAGCTGCGATGCGACAGTGAGAGCAACGCGACGGGCCACGCCGTTGCACAGCAGCCCTCGACCGCCTGACGTCCCGTCATGCCGCTCGACTTTTGCTCTGAGCAGTTCGCTGTATGGCCTGCCAAGGCTGAATCTTGCGCCACATCTCATCCAAGCCATCTCGCGGGCCTGTCAAGCACGTAGCGTCGTATATTCCGCCGCCGGCTTGAGACCCTAGGCCCTCGCTGATCGCCGCCCTTAAGGCTCATCTTAAGATGTTGAGACTGCAGTAATAATGTAAATAATGTACCTCGAGTCTCTGGCTCCTGTGTGCTCCATGTGCGCCAGTGCTCACTGCTCCATGTGCAAAAGGGGCAGACACTGCGCAGGCCGGCAACGCTCGTGGCCTCATTCGACAGAGCGGCGGATAGCGGCAGCGCGGTGCGTCCTGAGTCGGACCCTGGCCTCATCTCGGGATCGTGACGAGTTGCCAGCCGAGGCTCTCCTCCCCTCCCTGTGCTTAGTCATCACGGGGCCTGTCATACACCATAGTGACCATACACACACGACGTGAGCCGCCAACGCCATCTGGTGCTCAGCGCACCCTCCCACTTGGTTTCAAACCCTGTCGCCGTACCCTGTGTCCGCCATCCTCGTGTGCCCTCTCCCTATACATGTGCAGTACTTGCTCGTCTACCAGGGACCCTGACTACAACCGTTTTGAGCCGTGGAGGCGTTTGAGTCGCCGCCTGCCCACGTCAATTGTGCAGTATCGTTGGCCCGTGATGCGATGATTTGGAGGGCCTCATGTTGTTTACATATGAGACCTGCGAGGAAGGAGTCCGCCGCCGTTCCTTCCGCGCAGAACGCTCTTGATGCGGCTCTGCTTCCGATACGGCAAGACCCACTCCTAACCTCACCCATCACCCCGCCTCACCCCTCACCCACCACCAAACTCCCGTTTCCATTCCCACGCTTCAGGATCGCAGTCGCACCGCTGCGTCACGACCCGGCCTGCATTGCCTGTTGCTTGTTGCTTGTTGCTTGTCACCGCCTTGCCATCGACCAGATCTTGACCCGCAGCGCAGGTCGACATGTCGGGAAGACGCACGCTGCCACGAAAATGCGAACGCGAAAGCGGCGGTAACCGCTGTCGCACAGTACTGACGTGCCGACATTCTGGGAATGTACACCGTCACACTTGTGCACAAAGGCGCCTCCACCTCGAGGTCGACGTACATGTCACCCACGCCGGATGGCACAAAACTAAGCACTCGAGTCGGTGAGGAGCCCTTGCTCTTCCCCTAACTCCCCTCTCTGCTTTGACTGGCTTCGTGCAGACACCGCCGACCCCCTCCGGCACTTTCCTCCCAGTCTGCAGCTTCTCCCTCCAATCGAGAACGTACCTCTGCGGTGCACGACAGCTTCTTCACCCGGTCTCTGGAACTGCGGGTGCTCAAACTTTCCACGTCGTGGGATTGGTCCATCTCGTTGGAGTCACGACGGTTCCATCGAGCATGCTATGCCTCTACAATCCGCCACAATTGACGTCTGTCCAACTCCAATGCACTGGAGCAACGTCTTGGCTCAGCCACCGGTGCACACACAGCTTCCCCCTACCCCAAGGTCCATCAAAAAGCATACCGGTTGATGAAACGCACTCTTGCCTGTATAAACGTTTCCCAGTGAAGCCACAGCACAACATCCACTTGCCTTCTCCGACTAGTGTAGGGACCCCTGTCGGAACCGTCTACTTTCTTAAGCTAGTGTGCACAGCTTTGTGCTCCGGTTCTTAACATACCCTTCATTGACGAGCAAGATTAGACGAGCGTGTCCGAACAAAAGGGTGTCCCCAATTACTGTCGTGTCATTACGTCGAGTACAATATGCAATTTATCATGGACGTTTATCGCATGCACTTGATCATCTCAGGGCTTTCCGATCTCGAGATAGTGCCGGTCGTTGTGTCAACTCCGTCAGGCTGTCAAGTCGAACGTGTTCGGTCCGAGTAGATGGCCTATCCCGAGCTATAGACGTGTCAACTATACAAAGACCTGAAACTGACCATAGAGGTTGCAAGTCTGCGGCCAATAGCCACCGATTACGGTTACGACGTTCCTCGAGGACCATCTCGACCATCTCAATGACTAGCGATCGACCATCGCCGCTAGGATGGACCTTCAAAGCCGCTTTTTCTCAAATGCACGCTATCGACTTGTTTCAGACTTCTTCGTCCGTTTATCTGGCGCTCACTTTAACTCTTTTGTGAGGCTGCATCGATGACCGCAATCCAAAGGGGCAATGGTATGTCCAGTTCTCCTCAACTCACGTTCGGTCGTGACTAATGCTTCGTAGGAGACTATTGGGTGGCTGTATGGGCCAATCAGCGGTTTCACCTAGCGCTCACTACACTCGTTCCACGTTAGTCGCGTCGGATGGCTTCGTCCTAGTTCCCCATTGCGTGTCGTTTGTCCCTCACTAATACTATTGTTGTGCTCATGTTTGTCTCGCATCGATGCACCATTTTGCAGTACAATTGTTGAATCGACCTTCGCCCTCTGCAAGTCATTCGAGATTTGAATCCGCCTCCGAAGCAGCGACCCTCGCGGAAACTCGTCGCACCCCTGCTTGACACAAACACACTCAATGTCTACTGGTATTCCAAATTGCTTGGAGGCTTGAAGATGAATACGAAACTCGAGTGTTGGACGTCCCTGAGAGGCTCCACATTATTTTCGATCACTGCCCACGGGCCACCGCTATGGCCTCCTGGCTTAGCTCACACACTGTAAAGGACAGTCGATGGTTTTATCCTGAGCTCTCCAACAATTCAACCTTCGATATCGGTGGCTTGCGACGCGGCAAAACCATCCCTGGGAGACGTCAATGCTAAACCAAGAAATCGCCTCTGATCGGCGGCATTTCTCACGGCGTCGTTGCCCTCGACTTCACCTACAATGCCTTGGCGTTTGCCAATTATTAATCGACGCAGTATGTCATGACAGCGATTTGAAGACGGCAAACGGCTTCACATTCCCCCTCTTGCGACGCCAATCAGCACTAGATCGATTGCAGCACATGTCCCAAAACATTGATACATGGACTTGTTTTGTTTCTTTTCCGTCAACTCCCTCGTTAGACCCGATGCAGCACACTACCGAAGGTCCAGAGTCGGACTTATCCTGTGGCCTGTCGAGGATTGACACCCGTCAACCCATCTTATCCCTGTACGGCCGCATATGAGAACGGTGTCCTATATCAAACCAACTTGCCGATTTAACCGGGCCCAAGAGTTCTAAGCTGTCCGAGGCGCCGTCACGGACTATCTCATTGTGCTGACATTTCGGCATTAGGCCAACCACTTGCGCCAGATCGCACGCAAACAAAAATGAGTTTCCTTACATCTGCTTCCTACAACTTGCCGGTTCTGCAACGACTGAAGGTACGATCCATCGACCCGCCGTTTGCGGATGGTCTACGACTTCGGCTTGTCATAGTGGGGCACTCGACCCATCCATGGTACCAGCTTGTGCTGGCACTCGGCTGACAAAATTCCCCGCACACCAAATACCACCACAACACCTTCGCGCCCTACAAATCCACCCACACTGACGGTTTTTCTGGGGGTTTTTAATAGCAATAAGTTCTTTAGGCCTAATTCTATATTTCTATGTTTTTCTATATATATTAATTCATTTTTGGTGGTGTAATAACACCGCGTTACTATCCCTAAGGCTCAAACCTTTCAAGAAGTTCACTATAATAACGCAACAACAACATGACTTATAAATATAATAAAATATAGGATTATGCAGCTAGGCCTAATTTACAATATAAACATAAATTCTTCTCAAAAAAGCTTCGTTGTGGATGGAAAGATAGAAGGTGAAGTTTTTTGGTGTGCGGCGAATTTTGTCAGCCGAGTGGCTGGCTCCTGCCTCCCCGCTCCAGGCCCAGTGACTTTAATAGCGCTAGTAGCATCGTTCGAAGGGCGCTACACGATGACCTGCGAGTCTCTATCCGATTAGACAATAATTTCAGGTTTAATCTCTCCCTCTCTCATGCCTTCCCTTGCTACAGAGACAGTAAAACCAAGTCGCAAAATTCACAAACACCTGCCTCTCCTACTATGTTCGATTCATAATGACCAGCATCACAAGTGCAGCCATCATCAAGATCATCGCTAGCAACCCTCACCGCATGAAGCCGCCGGTTTTGTTTCGCAGAGTTGCCAGACTGGTGTGGACGGCTCCATGGCCCCGGGGTCTGGAGAACAGCGCTCTTCCCAGACCTAGTCAACGTCTCCGCCGCTTTACAGTGACATCTCGAGTGCTATTTGCCTGATAAGGTGGGGCGTGTGTCAGGGCTGCTGTTTTAGTTCTCTCGGGAATTCGCCTTCCGTTTTGGAACATTTTGCACCGACAGTTTGTTTAATAAGTGGTTTTACGTTTGGGGCGCTCTTCTTACAGTTTATAGACGACGTCTTGAAACGGCAAGGCGGCGAGTCATCTTGGCGCATGTCACAGATGATCGGTGTGTTGGCAGACTCACACACATCTTTGGCATATCTCCTTCATCTAGATAGTTTCTAGATAACAATCATTTTACTGTCAACTGTCACCGCATTCTACTGGCTATTACCAGGAGTGTCTACCAGATCATCAGCAGTAGGTACCTTTTGACAGCAACCGCTTCACCTTGCGCATGCGGCATGGCGCAGAGTTTCCTGCCCAAAGTGGCGAGCAAGCATCAAGGCTCCAACGACTTGGGCACTGGTCTATTTAGAGATCCCCCGGGAAGGCAATTTTCGTTGCGGTACTCTTCCACAGCGGCCAGCTACACCCGCCGCTGCGTCTCATTCGACAATGGGAAATTCCCCCGACAGTGACCCGACAGCGCCCCGACAGCAGTGGCCTGAGAAATCCCCATGTCCAAGCATGTCAGTGTCATACGTCGGGGCCAATTCACTCGGCCTTGATTCTGCGCACGCCAAGTTTATTTCCGAGATAACTATTCGAGCAATCATGGTTTCCGTCCTTGGATGGGTACTGTACCGAACCTCGGGCGACCACCGACCGGTCCATCGTGAATCTTCCATCCAAGGTTAGCTCTGGGGACGGTCGTAGCCTATGTAGTTGTTGATCTCTATCCCAAGGCCGTCTGGAGTTGCAGTATCAGTATTTGTGACTGGTGTAATGTATTTCTATATATACTGTACAGTACACGCGTTCGTCGGCATGCAAGTAGCGCTACCTCCCTGCCTCCTTATCTCGTCCGCGTGCACGTATAGTGGTGATTCATGGCGCTCCACATGTTCTCTAGAAAAGGACACGTCACCGTTTGCTACCAGTACCGCGAAGGTATGGAAAACGCTGAAAGTTGGCTGTGAAGTGGTTCCTCACGTAATGGTTTCGTTGAATGGTTTGTTGATCCCACGTGCTCTAGTGCCAAGTTGCTGGATGGGCTTCACAAAGCTCTCATACCATGCTTTTCGGCATAAATGCTCAACCTGGCGCATAATTTGAACGGACAGGAACACCATGGGGATGCGGAGAAGATGGCGCGGCAAGCTCTTTCGCTTCTGGAGCATGGGATATATGCTAATAGAAATTTCGAGATGGTAGAATGTAGGAAAGTCATTGCTTTCAGTCAATATTATCGAGGCAACACTGTTGAAGCAGAGCACGCTATGCGAGAGGCAATACAAATCACTGTGGATCAGGGGGGACCGCAACATTCCTGGGTCCTTGAGTTCAAAAATGTTCTAGATGGTTGGCTTCGAGATTGGGGCAATGAGGAGGCCGCTAATGTATTGAGGAGGGAGATCAGAAGCAGCTTTGATGGACAGTCGTGGACTCGAACAACTACAGTTGCTCTATCACAGTTGCCTAGGGGTGATGTCGAATCTTGGCTACCTGGGAGTGTCTCTTTTTATTGCCGCATACCAGCTTTAACAGACCACACTTTGTCTGCCTTCATCTCCTCTTCCAGGCCGATCAATCACTGTTCCGCTTTCCACAAGAACGAGCTCATCAACTCTGTTCGTGTTATATTCGACCCGCTTCCAAGTCTTCAAGCACCCAGCTTTTGTATCGAGTTCCCAAACCCGCATTCGTCGGTGATATCGAAATCCGTCGAACTGACCATATCCCCCGAACCCACTGCCACCTCCATAGCACAGCCAAGGGCCATGTTGAGGGGTTTCATTGCCATCCTGCTGCGTTTGTTGCGGCAGCAGAGCGCAAAAATCATTCACGTGATCGTGCCCGCAGCCTACTGCTGATATGCCTCCCTTAACCAAAGCGTCGTAGAAATGGGTGTTGAGGCTAGGGCACTCAGTCGGCTCCCTCTGATGGCCGCTGCGTATACTGAGATGTCGGTTTCCGAACTCGGGAAGAGGGATGTGGAAGAATGCCAATGTCATATAGTTGTTGTCCTTCTGACGCGCGCTTCGTTGTGCTTGTGAAGCGTCCACGAACCAGGCAATTTGGCTTCGCTTGATAGGGTTATAGTCGGGATGGGGTGTCAAGCTCGGTTTCCCACCGTGCGAATCTAGGAAATATAAAGTTGATAACGGGAGCTGCGACGGAGCGGGCGCCAGGATGTGAAGGGAGAAATTGCCTATGCCGTCAACTTGCTCTAGACCTAGCTCGCAGAAGCTAAAGGGCAGATCTTGAAGGATCGACATCTGTGCCGTACCTGTAATCCAGTTAGCAAGAATGAATAGCTAGCATGGCCAAGACCCAGCTATCGGGCTGCAGAACTATATTGCGGATTAAGGCAGCCTGCAGCACTCGCGGCGACCACTCCGCGTCTCTCATCGATCGCCAGCCCCGGGTATTTGTTATGAGAGAAGTTCCTTACGTGGCAATGCGTGGGTGCCTTCACTATCATGATTGCCAAAGACGGCTGCGAATGGAATTGAACGCTCGATGATAGGAGCAACGACCTTAAAGAGGGCAGATTGGCTGTCGGGGATATCGTGGTGCAACTGATCTCCAGTAAGAATTACAAGGTCTGGTTTCTCGACGTCCAAGACCTTTCCAATGAAGTTAACGGTGAGTGGGTCAGCCTCGCTCTCTGGCAGAGGATTTCCATCTGCATCAATAGCATCTTTGCAGGACCCAGGACCAGTGACCATGTGCGTGTCAGAGATCTGGACAATCTTGAACCTGCCGTCTTCCCTAACCCTCAAAGCCGCCCGAACCTCAGGTTTCGGCTTGGCCCTCCCGCGGAGTACGGTTAGCCTTGGAACCGATACCATCGGCTGGGCGTGAAGCTGGAGCGGTGCTGGCGCAAGCGTCCATTGTGGTCGTGGGTCAACGGCATCCACACCAAAGAGAACGTCCACCTCTGTTACAACCTGGCCAATCTTGCCGGAGAAATTGCTTCTCAGCACCCAGATTCCGCCGGGTCGAGGCTCCCATGAACGATCCGAGCCTGTGTTCAGCGGCGGCTCGGCGACTCTGATATCCGTAACCACCAGATCCTCATCCCTAAGCTCTTTCTCATTGGCTAGCGCTACATACAACCATGCGCGCTGCTGAGGCTCTGCATATAGATAGAGATCTTTCTCAATGCGGTGCCATATGTGCGGGTCCAGTTCACAGGTGGAAGGTGGAAAGGTCGGAGAGAAGACGCGCACGGTCAGGTCCGCGACAACGGGATGAGCAACAACGCCCATGGTATGAGCAGTAAACGACATTGCCATCTTAGGGGGAAAGAAGAACCGCAAAATAGGATGAAATATGAGCTAGTATTGCTGATATTACCATCCCACGCCATAAGAGGACATGTGGAGCCGGTGTTGGTGAGGGTGAGCTTGATAAGGCAGTAACAAGTTAATGCGATGCTATCCGCAGAGATTGTTTGACAGGGACAGGAAGCCCCGCCAACTGTAGAACGTGTACGGCAGCCAATAACAGTGGTTTCTAACGGCATAAGTTTTAGTAAGCAAGAATACTAAAAACCATAGTTATTAGATAGTAATATAGATGATAATAATAATAATAATAATAAAGTTAAGTATGATAGTGGTACTAAGGAAAAGTGGCTAGCTTAATAGGGTGGCCGGCTCGATAGTGCTTTACGTTGCTTTAATAATACACCGTGGATTACCTTTCCACAACACACGCTGCGACCTTATCCCTTTCACCGTGTAATACGGCTTCCTCAAACTCGGCGCTCTGCTTGCACGTAGTCACCAAAACACCACTCTTCATAGCCAGCCAACGGTGCGGCGTACGGTCAGTGAATGATCTTCGCCTGACACTGTGTGCGCTATGCTTACTCTTCTCACAACCATCAGTAACAGGGATACAAAGAAAGCGGGAGAAAGCGCTGAGTAAGCTCCCAGCCATGAAGCTGCTGGTTTGCGTCGTGATTATGGGACAGATGCCCGGCGGTGATAAACCAGGGGATAGATGGTGTGAGCAAAGTGAAGCGCATATCCTAGTTTTGATGATTATGTTCACGAGAGTCAGTAGGCGTATTTTGCTTTTTACGCTGCACGGATTCTCAGTTAGTACCGTAAGGGAAAGGCGGCGGAGTCGAATGGCGTCTACGCTATCGAGGGTGTCAGGGAGAGAGGGGGGAAATGAATGGATTGCTAAGGGAAGGAAGTTCTTCGCTTTTGGCTTTGGACTTGTTGAGGCGAGGGAGCTAGTGGTGAAGGATGTGGCGGATGCGGAGGATGGGAGGGGTGGTTTCTAGGGACGGAGGGGGATGCTCTGGATAGGGGATGAAGACGTGTTTTTGGGATAGGGGAAGAGAGTGAAGATGGGGGGAGGTGAAGGGTTTAGGTTGTAGGGTGAGATTGCTTTTGATGAGCATGGGGATACGAAGAGGGGTAGGGCAAATTGGTGGAGTGAGAGAGGAGGCTGATGCGTGGGGTTGTTGAGTGTATGTGGGTGCGTCAATAAGGTATGCTGTGTGGGGATGAAGCGAGGGCATTTCGGTAAGAGTTTATGTGAGGAGTGCGGTTTTCGTGATTGATTTGCATGTTGGTATATTCATGGGACCGGAACACAACTATGGAGATAATATATACACGTTGAAATCCAGCACATGGTGCTTTTGGTTGAATTTCGCAGTTGGCCTATTTTGCGATCAATAAATTTCATCATACTCAGAGTCACTAAAGTACTTGGAGGGCGAAGGGTCTGAGTTGTCATATCCGTGACAGTCCGTCTGTAATTTCTATACTTCGTGTACATCTGACGAGACTTCCTTCACGAGCAATGATCCCTTTATCTATCACATCTCCCACCTAGCTAGACATGTATATATACCCCAGTCCACCGCCCTCAAAACTCCCTCTCTCTACCAACTTTCTACACTGTTTGAAGCTGCTCAATGCCAGTATAACAAACGATCGCTAATCCCAAAAATCAAACTAAATAACTCCCACTCATTAACACGCCAACAACAACCATGTATCTCCTACCACTCCTCACGCTCCTCTCTACCACCCTCGCAAACCCCCTCTTCAAACACACAAGAACTCCCGCCAATCAAACATCCACTCCCACATACCTCACCGATCTCTCCACCCTCTCCAACTTCTACCCCACGCCAACCTCCCTCAGCATCCCGCGCCCTGCGCCCATCTCCCCTTTAGAGAAAGACCACAGAGAGTCAACAAAGAAGGATAGGGAGACGGAGAAAGGCATGGAAAAGCGAAAGAAGCTCTGTCTCAAAGAACAAGATAATTTCGCCAAGGGACCGCCTCTCTCCCTCGACCTCTGCAAGGAGGAGGGGTATGGCGATTGTCATCATTTCCAGGCGGGGAATGCCGAGTGTGTGGATTTGGTTAAGGATTTGGGGAATGGATGGTACGTATATCCCCGACGGGCGGCCTTTGAAAGGTTCTGAGGAACATGCTCGCATAGGGTGTATATACCTGACATGACATGTGACATAGGACGGGCAATGATTTCGCTTCGAGTTTGAGGCCTGCGAAGGGTACTACGTGTACATTTTTCCGGTAAGCAGATCACTGTACTTAACGGTCTGGTGGAAGAGGGGAGAGGCTGATCGCGAATACAGAAATATCGGCTGCGACCCCAAAGATAAACAGTTCCACACCGAGCACGGGTACTGCCGGCTCAAAGACACGGGGAGGCTCGAGGGGTTTAATTTTGACAAGGGGATTTCGTCCTTCAAGTGCTTTACCCTGCTTTCTAAGCGAGCTGCGGAGAAGAGGGACGTGGTGGAGAAAAGGGTTGATGAAAGGACGCTTGGTGTGGTAAGTTCTCTCGCTCCCAAGAAGTGAGGTGATAGTAGGTGTTGCTGGTGTGGAAATGGTTTGCTGATGGATGAAAAACGAATAGGCCGTTTTCTGTAATACTCCCAACAAGCCGCTGAGAAACTGCCTCCCACCTGTCGATGCGTTGAATAAATGCGTTAGTCTCAAGAATATTGCGTAAGTCCTCCTACTACACCTTTCCCTTCCCCCCTATTGTCATTCCACATTCTACACACATCTAACCTCATCAACAGCGATAACCACGCAAACGCCGTGTCCACGAGCAAGGGCTCTGCCTGCGCCGTCTACGTCGATCAAAGCTGCAAGGGCAAAAAAATGCTTTTTAACGGTCCTAGATATAACTTGCAAGCTCTGGGGTTTGGGAACTCGATTAGTAGTGTGAGATGCTGGGATTTCAGGTACGGGGAGTACCCGCCAGATTTGAACCGACGAGGTTGGTGATTGCGCTTTGAGATGGTGAATGGGGAGTGGTGAGTTGTAAATGAAGTAGAATCCATACGTCGATCGACTTGTTAATGGAAGTCTGTGGTCCTAGACCTTGTGGCATCAAGGGATGAAACGTCTCGATACAAGCTTGTAGTCCATGTTCGAGACTTTGCGCGACCTCGCTTCGGCATTCTCAACGTTGAAACGACATGCTAATCCGATCTTCTGTACTTTGATTTCAGACTGGACTCTTTCGATTTGTACCTTGACTTGGCATCTTACCGAATCTCGCGTCCTCTTACCGCATTTATGCGATAAAACGAACCCCCACCTCCTCTTCCTCATCCATCGCACCGCCCTAATCGTCCAAAACACTATCCCTTAATCTCACACAATAACTGCTCGAGCACCAGCGCCAAGAAATTTCAAAGGGCGCAAAGGCAAAACCCAAAATACACGTTGAAAAAGGGCGGGAGGCTCAAACGTTGGACGGAATAAAGCGGGGTTTGGTGTGACCACGCTAATCCGCGTTCAGACCATAGCACCTGACGATCTACGTAAAAGGAGTAGTTGCCTGCATGGTATATACGACGTATGCGAAATCTTGGACTTGGAGTTGTAAAAACTGCTGCCTAATTTTTAAGAATTCTTCGTTTACATGAGTTGCGCTGGACGTCTGCTTTCAAGTTTCTGAGTTTGAATCCAACGACGCGATGAGTGAAGAACCGAAGAATAAGGGTAGGGCAACTGCTGAGGTGGAGCCGGGACTTGAATCGGCTGCCGGAGAGGCGGGGGTCGATAAAGAAATAAACAATGCCAAAGTCGAACATGGACATGGACACGATGCGAGGATACTAGCGGACGTTGTGGACTGGGACGGTGATGACGATCCTGCGAAGCCGTTGAACTGGACCAACATACGCAAAGCGAAGAACATTGTCGTGGTCTGCTATGCCACATTTCTAACGTATGCTTTTTCCGTTGCCATATCACTCGTTTGAGGACGCTGAGAGATTCCGTTGACGCAGAGGCTGACCGCTACGCAGACCACTGGGCTCAACTATGTTCGCACCCGCCATCGCCCAAGTCATGACGAGCTTCAACTCCTCGAACCCACTACTGGCGAGCTTCGTAGTCTCGGTCTGGGTATTAGGCTACTTCTTCGGCCCGCTCTTTCTGGGTCCGCTCAGCGAGCTCTACGGCAGGTATCCAGTATACGTCGTTTGTAACGTGTTGTATACTATCTTCAACATCGCAACCGCTGTTGCGCCTTCACTGCCATCACTCATCATCTTTCGCTTCCTCGCTGGTACATTTGGTGGATGCCCAATCACCATCGGAGCAGGAACATTCGGTGATCTGATCAAGCCAGCGATTCGCGGGAAGATTGTCGCCATTTGGTCGCTAGGGCCACTTCTCGGGCCAATTTTGGGTCCGATTGCGGGAGGATATCTGGGTGAAGACGCTGGATGGCGATGGATCTGCTGGACCCTCAGTATCGCAGCCGGTGTAGGCGCAGTCGCTTCTGCAATCTTCCAAGAAGAAACCTATCCAGTCGTACTTCTCGAACGCAAAGCTGCACGCCTAAGGAAAGAGACTGGAAACGAGAACATGAAATCCGTATTCGCCGACTTGGAGCGCAAACCGAGCCAAGTTTTTGCTCGCTCCATCATTCGACCTCTCAAACTCCTGTTTCTCAGTCCCGTCGTCGCTATCCTGAGTATTTACCAAGGCCTCATGTACGGTTACCTATACCTGCTATTCACCACTTTCCCACTCGTCTTCCAGGGTCGGTACCATTTTAGCACTGGCAGTGTCGGGCTATCGTATCTGGGAATGGGGATTGGGTCTTTAGCCAGCCTGGTCCTCGCGGGTTCTACGTCTGATAAAATATATCGCAAACAGATCGCACTCAACAAGTGGAAGCCCGAGTATCGGCTCGTGCCATTGATCCCGGGATGCTTCTTCGTTCCTGTTGGATTGTTCTGGTACGGATGGGCAGCGCAGGCTGGAACGCATTGGATTGTACCAATCCTAGGCACTGCATTCATCGGCGTTGGAGTTAATACTCTTCTGGTATGCCATCATTATCGCCTTGTCTTGAACTGGAAGCCTAACATGGTTATCAGCTGTGTATATCGACTTACTTCATCGACGCTCATCCATTGTACGAAGCGTCGGCATCTGCAGCACTTACTGCTGTGCGTTCGCTGATCGGATGCCTAGTTCCCCTCTTCGGACGGTCAATGTATCAGGCAATGGGTCTGGGGTGGGGCAACAGCCTCCTCGGATTCCTGGCGCTGGCTATGTGCCCGTTACCGTGGATTTTCTTCAAGTATGGAGAGAAGGTGAGAACGAATCCGAGATTCCAGTTGAAACTATGATGGAGACCGAAGGCAGGGGTTGGAAACCATATGCAGGGTTGACTGGTCGAGGTGAAGGTTTGCGGCGGTCGAGTGTGTCTGTATGAGCAGGTTGTCGAAACATGTGCGAGAGTAGATTGGACGCTTCATTGACAAAATGTTTAGCGATGATGACACCAGGAGACATAAGGCACCTAGTACGCGCTTCCACGGGTACCAAGTTTCCATTCCAAGGTTCAAATGTTGAATAGATGTCACATGATTAGAAACGAAGCGAGAAGCAGCGATATTTAAAGTCCCTTGACGTCCTTCAATCCTCAAAATCCGAAAGAATATAATTGCATAAGGGAAAAAGGAGAAGAATAGGTTGAATAATGTACTCAAGTAGAGTGCTGGCAATTCCGGTTCTGTCCTTGCGTTCGAAGGTGAAAAGTTTCGGTAAGTCGTACGACGGCAATTTTTGAAAATGACTAAGACTCTGGTGAAGCATTAAGGCGCCAGAAGAACTACTGTGCCCATCTCAATGACCGGCCAAATAAGTGCACTATGACAAGCCACCCGAGTGTCCAGTTCCCCACATCCCGAATTGATATTGTTGCTCACCCTCTTCCTTGCCGTCGATCCTCAATGCTGCGCCGCACGGCCGTCTAGCACGAATTCCGCCAATCCGAGTTATACCCTCCAGAAGCATACTTCGCCCTGCTTTTTCAGCTCGGGTTCGCTTTCACGATCATTCTCTTGTGAACCGCGCGATCGGATTCGAATATCAACGCCCAACCAGATCGACGAGATCGCCTCTTAAGACCCCCAGCATCATCAAGTTGATTCGTGCGGGGCCCTAGGGCGGCGGCGCTATTCGGCGCCGAGCGGCGAGAAGTGCGAGCGAGGATTCCGATGCCACGTTTGGGGCACAAGAAGTCTAGGTTGGGTTGTCGGCAGTGTAAGGCGAGGCATGTAAAGGTGAGTTCGAATGGTTTGGGGATCCTGATGTCGATGCTCATTGTCGATCTCGGTTCCGAAGATTGGGTCGTGATAAAGATCGATCGTTGACTTTTATCGTGCAGTGCGACGAGAACAAGCCGTGTTATAACTGCTCGAGACATGGTATCTTGTGCAGTTTGGTGGACCCGAATGCAGCTGTTCCCGTACCGCCCTTAGGGACGGCGACCAATTCTATTCAAAAGCGGCCTTCTAAGGTACAACTAGTGGAAAGGCCGAAGAAGGTAGGGTTGGTCCCCGAATATAATTGCGTTTAGATCGCATAATAACCAGCCATGAAGGAGCCGTCTGAGGATGGCTCATCACCGTCGCAAGCACTACCGATCGAGTCGATTTTGAACCCGTCCAATGCTTCAGAAGAAAGCAATTCACCACAGTCTAGCCCGGACAATTTTCCATTCCTTACCAAGTTCGTGTACAGGCGGGAGAGTGTGCAGGCAAACTTGTGGTTGAAAGATTTAGAACTGATGTGAGTTGCCTGGACAAGTCTTGAAAACACCCACTGATCACCTCCCCAGGCATCACTGGATGACCGACACCGCCGACACACTGTCACAAAGAGACGACCTCAAACACTTATGGAAAAAGCTAGGCCCAAAGTTTGCCATTGACTACACATTCTTGATGCACGAAATCCTGGCGCTGTCCGCCCTCCAACTCGCTCTGTTCAACCCCGAGAAGCATCACGAATACTTCGCTCTTGGTATACACCACCAAGATCACGCACTTAGGGGCATTCGAAAAGCTCTTGGGAATATCACAGATGCCAATGCCGCGCCACTATTCGGAGCTTCCACACTGATCACTCTCAGTGTGTTTGCTTCAAGAGGTCAAGACGCTTTACGACCAAGTCCCGATCCACGAGTACAAGAGCATGAACCCAAGGACACCATCAACGACTTAGCGGACATATTCGCATTGATTCAAGGCATGGGTGTTGTGGTAGCAGCCGCCCAAATGGCCGTCATCAATGGACCGTTTGGCGTCATATTCAGAGACCCTGCACATGAAACGCTGAGCCAGCCCATGTTTCCTCAACTAATAGAACGCATACCCAATCTGCTACACTTCATAGAGAAGGAATGCGATTTGGATGAGGCTCTACGACGCGAACTCGTCGCTTTTGTTGCCTTGATGCGCGACAACGTCCTCCGCTCGATGCGGCCGTGTATGGATAACCGCGAGTTACGCTTCCTGTTCTTCTGGCCGTTGCATCTATCACCAAACTTCTTCAACTTGTTGCGGAAGAAGAGCGAGCCGGCGCTTGTGGTGCTAATGCATTGGGCAGTCATTCTATACGCCGCGGAACCCAGATATTGGTTCTTAAAGGGTTGGTCGGATAGGACTATCCAGGCTATTTCAGACGCTGTCACAGATCCGGTATGGAGAAGTGCCATTGAGTGGCCCCTCAAGTTTGCTGAAAGGCATCGCACGACGCCTCCGAGAGATGATGGACCTGTCGATGCTCATGGGCTCGTACGAAGAAACGAGAGTTCGGAAGCGCTTGCGTAGGACGTCACCTGCATGCATTTGTGGAGAGCATTCACCAAGCGCCGGGCCGGACGATCGCATGCACAAAGTCATGCTGGTCACGGAATTGAGGCATACTCCGGGGCATCATTGATGAGTATTTGGAAGAGGGTAGTCTTAATTGCGGCGCAGTACCTCGCCGGCACTATAACGGCGCAGCACTGCATTGCAGCGGGCGGTGCCTCCCGGAGTGGCTCCATCATGAAAAGTATTCATATCGACTCAATATTCGATACTTCAACATACAAACAGCATCAATCTATCGACATGCGCAGCAATTTAGCACTTTGGTTTACTTACGCAGGTACCCTCATTCCGCGCTAATGTACCAGCGCCGCCACACAGCCCTGGTGTGAGGCATATTGCCGATGTCTCCATTATGCTCTACTTCCTTGTCGATGGGCAAAAGAGTAGTGCTAGATCCAGAAAGCGCAGGCAGAATTTTTTGACATGCATACGATCCTCAACGCCACATCACCTTCGTATAACGTTCTCGACTCTCTTTCGACTCTCCACTTCACTTCGCAGCATGTCGTCTGCCCGGTTGCCTGACAGCCCAGCCCTGTTACCTCCTTCCCCTTCCGGCAATACCATTGCATGTGCACTCCACCCTCAACACTTTCCTCACTATACACATCATTCGATCCATATATCCCCTCTCCCAGGAAAGCCGCGTCTGACATCGGCGTCACTTCACCCAACATTCCGTACCTTGGTCCTCCATGATTCCTGCATCTGCATCTGCTTACCCCGCAAAAGAGGCCGATTGTCCTAAACCGGCCGCGTTGTGCGAGGCCAGCGCTTACACGCCACTTTCTTAGACGAGACTCACCATCCGCTGACCTAGTGACCCACCAACACTTCGCGGCTCTTACCACTTAAGAATCTGACCATCATGCCATCTTTGCGTACCGTACGTACGAGCCAGGGAAATTTCTCCGCCGCTTGCTTAGCTCCGAGAACTCACTCGAAGGAAGAAAAAGGAAAACAGTCAGCCTTACGAATATCTCTTTTCGCAGACTTGATCATGCGATGAGGTGATCGAGGTTGTAAGCAAAGCAAAGTGGTGAGCAACAAAAGCCGCATCTGAACCGGAACGCAGCGTGCGTGTCGTCCCGCAACGGCGCAACTTGGCACAACGCATGGACGGTAGCTTACAAGGGGGTTTTCGAAAAAGGACCTTTAGAACTGGAGACTGTGCCCATTGAGCTTTTTTCGCTGGCCGGCAAGTAAGCTCAAGGCTCAACCACGGTGCTGTGCCGCACACGCGCATCGGACACGCATGCATGCAGCATATCGATACTTTTGAGGCCCTTGCCCTGGGAGACCTATATTGATCCGCTGTACTTAACCGCTGCAGGCTGCCTGACCTAGTCCTGCGGCGTTCCGCGTTCCGTCGAGGCTGAGAGGCATTTGCAATGCAGGTGTAATATAATATGTATGTGTTGCCGCGAACGGGTTGATTGTGTGGCACACTCTACTGCACTGCGCGGTTCTGCGAGCGGTTCTGAGCTGAGACGGAGAGACTGGAGCAAGATGGATGAAGGGGGACGAGTGGCGAACGGTATGTTCGTTTCGTTCAGGCTCTGTGCTTCTGCTTTTGGCGAAGTCGGTCGTGTTGAAAAAAATGTCTGCGGCGTTGCGCTGGGGATGCTGGAAAGAGAAGGGGCTGCAGGAGATGGACAGAAGTGCGATATATAATCGCAGATCTTAGGAGCTCAAATGTCTCAGCTGGAAGTTGAACTAAAGATATAAGTTGAAACTTCATTGTAGACACATAACAAGCGGTGTGAAGAAGACAAGCTGTACCGCGCAATACAAGCACTAAGAGAGAAAAAATAGATACTGATCGTGATGGTGAAGGGGGCGGTGCTGGTGCTGTATGAGAGCGCTCCATGTGAAAGTACACGAATGCAGTGCTACATGCGAGATATTTTTAAAAAGGTAGGTTGAGGAAAGGCATTGTGGTGCAATTTGTGTTCGACTCGCGGGTCGTGTAGAAGGAAGAGGCGTGGTGTTGCGTTCAAGGGGAACGTTGCTCAGGTACTGTACGCTGGAGGGGCGCTGCGAGATATCACGAGGCTTTGGAACTGTGTAAAGTAAAGCCAGACAATTGGCACAAGCCTTTGCAAAGGAAAACTTTGGCCTGCATAGGTCTGTTGGGAAGTGGAAGGTGCGCAGCAGAAGTAAATTCTATCCAGCCAAAGACCTATACTAGAAGGAGCGTCTCGTCTCGTCCCATAGAAAACCGCAAAGAAAATTGAGCAATTACTAGTACAAATGTTCGTAAAGAGTGTGTGTGGGGTATCTCAAAGCCAAAAGCCATAAACCCCAAAAGCAAGAAGAGCCGACGTCCCAAACGTTGCGCTGTGTGTCCTGTCGGATCCGGAATAAAGCAATCACATGAAGAAAATTCGTGAAGAACATCCAGCCCATCCGCACACCCTCGCATCCGAGACAACGCGGCTTTCGCCCCGATTTCGATCACGAGGAGTCGTGCTCACGATATCCGCGTAGTGCAAGCTCGAGCCTAAGAATCCTTCGAGCCCTCGTCATCAATCTAGCCCCCAGCCCCCAAGCTTACAGCCCTAAGACAACAGTTCCGCATACCCTTTATTAGGAAAAGCGTATCCAAACTTGTGTCAAAGCGTTGCAAACCGCGGTGGATCCCTATTCCGACAACGGCCGTCTAGGCTCATTATCATCTCCCAAAGCCCATTGCTCCATCTCCTCGGGCGTCAGGGCCGAGACGGCCGTATCTTCACTTTGGACGGTCGTATCACTCAGACCCCTCGTGTGTGATGGCCGGCGCTCCAGTGGCGCATCTTCGCCTTCCTCTTTCACGCCCTCTAGCGGCGGCTGTGACTCTCCTCTTGCCCTTGTATCGGTTCTGGTTCCGGGCTCCGGCGAGGGGCCCGGCCTACCCACTACTTCGTCGATGTTCGAACCCAGTGAGGTGTCGCTGGCGCCGCGCAGATGCGCAGAGTTAAGCTTGGGACTGAGAACTGGCTCAAAGTGCACGCCACCAACCTGGTATTGTCCATCGTCGCCGGGAAGTTCAGCGATAGCGGCTGGCGTGCCTGGTGTATTGTTGCCCGATGATTCGCGCGTTGCACCGCGCCTCCTGACTTTGTTGCCTGCCATGAAGTAATCGCTTCCTGCTTCTTCGGTGCGTGGTGTGCTAGTCATTAGCGGCGGGCTGTATAATTCTGCGGGGGGACTTTCCATTTCACTGATCGGCGGGAAGGGTGAAATGTCCTTCGCATCGCGGTCGTAGTAGCCGCCGAGAGATGGTTTGGGAGAGTTGGGGCCGCGGGGCTCGGAATCAAGTTCGGAGACGCGGCGGTGCTTGACTTCAGTGCCAGCAACTTCGGTGTCAATTTCTTGCGGTTTCTCGGAGTATGGTGGTGCTTCTTGAGTTGTGCGCCTTTTCTTCCACCAGAAGAAGGCTCCAACAGCGGCGAGGCCAATCGCTATCAGTATGCCAACGACTATACCAGCAATGGCGCCGCCAGGGAGACCTTTATCGCCCTTAGGAATAGGCGTTAGTGTGGCTGCCGGTGGAGTATAGGTCTTGTTGTAAATTGGTACGAGCTTCTGTTCTGGCATCGGATTGGTATAGATAGCCGGCGCGATTGTAAAGTTTGAGCGTTCGTAGTCTACGATGAGGTAGGATTCTTGGAGGAAGGTGCGACCAAGTACGAAGATGCCATTGCGCGACTTCTTGATAGGAAAGTAACGGGTCGCGTTGTCGTATATCGGATAGCTTGCCTCCAGGTCAAAGGCAGCGTACGGAAGCGAGATGGTAGTGTAGTTGTTACTATCCAGCGCGTCTTTGCTGAGCTTGAACAAAACCGTGGCATTTTGCCGTTGGTTATGCTCATGAGCCGTTTCATTTACCGTGTATAGCTCTGTCTTTTCGTTGTAACTGAGCTGGAAACGTTCGATGAATGCATCGCAGATCTTGTCGGGAAGCCACAAGTATGGAAGCGTTGAGTCGATAGTGGCTAGAAATCCGCTCGAGTTTGCGGTGAGCGATTCCGTGATGGCATGAATATCTTGATTGGGTTGGTATGTGATGGATGTTACACCAACGACGAGGGTGCTGTTGTTGGGGGGCATGTTGGTACTGAAGCTGTTCTCAAGCTTCGCCCTTGAACGGTCATATCCTCCGAGCACAACACTTCCCGCGGCTCCACTTTCACCATTGCCTATTTAGCTGTCAGTTCTATCCCATCTCCAAGCCCTTGAAGAGTGATTGAGATTTCTGCAAAGGGTTCCCTAATAAACCAACGAACACGAGATTCAATGTCAATGATGATGATATCTCATCCACCCCCAACGATCGGAAGCGTTGTGAGAGTACGACAAATGGCAGTGAGATTTTAGAGTGAAATGCTTGGAAAAGATCACTTACGATATGAAGCGCCTGCGGAGTATCCATACGACACACTCGGGATCATTTCCGCACTCTTTGCAAAATTGACGAGGAATCCTGATTTGGAGTCTTTGCCAGAGATGACTGCTACATTCGACAGTCCAAGCGACCCCATAAAGAGGTTCTTATCCTGCCCCAGAAGGACATTTTGTTTTGCCAGGATCGGACTGGTCGTTGAGCTGGGTCCCAGACCAACATTTTCTGAGCCCCACTTAGCATCGGTTTTGTTCATTGACCACCAGTGCGGCAAAGGGATATTGAAGAGGCCGGCCTCGTTCCAAGCGTATGACGATTTATCTTCAAAGCCTAATGTCTGCTTGTTGTCGAAAAGCTGAGTTCCACGTTCCTTTGAGCACTCCTGATTACACCAATCGGACTGCCCGGGAACAATGGTCACTGGCGATGAGGTTGAAACGAGAACGCGGAAGTTCTGGCCCCTTCCATGTTCATCGTCCCCCAGGTTGATGAGGAAGGTCGACCATTTTCCATCGTTTCCATCCCATTCGTTGCTCGCGGGCAGGACGTATGGTTTCGGTGGTGCTGGAACAGTAGTCGAGTTCACATTGTCTGCACGTTTTCTGAGCCTCATTGTCGCAGTAGGAGCATGTCGAGTGAAGGGAAATCAGCAGCGGTGGTCGATTTCTGCAACAGCTGACAGAGCGGCACAAGTTGTAAGACAGACAAAGGTGGCGACGGTGAAAATCGTACAGCACTGTGAGAGGACAGGGTGGGTTAGGCTGGATATGGTATAGATAACAATGGAAGCTACGGCAGAGCAGGGCGCGTCAGCTCACTGGCAGCCATGATGCATCGTGTCATGGCCCGACACGGGTCTCCAATAGGCAGTGCCGCAGCGACTGCGAGGGAGTTCAGCCCAGGTGCTTGCTTTTACTGTGCCACGGCGGGGCATGATATTGATGATATTGATAGGCATTCGGTGTGAAGAGGCACAGCAGCGGCGCCGGCACTCTACGGGACAGCATCTCGCGCAGAGCTGCAGAGACTGCGGTCAAGAGCAGCTATGCCATTGGGGGATTAATGTGCGCACGATATTGAATAGGTGGGCTGGGAACTCGGTCGTGGGGTGCGATAGATGGCGCATTAGGCGCCAGGTTGCATGTTGCATGTTGCATGGAGGGATGGAAGAAGAGGAGTCGGACTGATTCACCGCCGGCTCCGGGGCGTCTAGCCGGATACGGGATGGCTGGTCTTGCGCAGCTTTGACGCCAATCATCGTTCACTAGCCCCGCTTTTGGCATACGGTAGGGCCACTCACGTGCGAACCACTAGACTACAGCATCAATTGTTGATCTCAGCTCATTCAAGACGACGCTGCTGTGGCACGCTCGAAACGCTCGCCCATCCCCTTTGCGCCCACAATCCGCTCGTGCGAAGGACTCAGATGTCCAGTGGATGGAGAGCTCCTCAAAACCACGCCCCGTTGACCACGTCCTCACGCTCACGAGAGCCCCCGCTCATGGCTCTCCCCACCTCTTCGGCCCCCAGCATACGAACCCTGACGTGCCGTCCTCTGTCGATTTCGCCTGGCCGACGTCGACCCGACGATGACGGGCTGCAGATGCCCTAGCCAGTCGAAGTATATTGCTAGCTATATGCGGCGCTGCGGATTCACCCATGTCAGCATTTACATGGGTGCTGTGAACAGCGCTTTCTAGACCACAACATTCGCAAGCATTCAGAAGCACACCATCAATTCTCCCATGCCCAATCGTGCCTGCCCAGCAGGAACCGAGTGCTACGCCGTATTCCGCACGCATTCCGAGCCTCTTGGCCGTCCATCCTTTGCCTCTCACGTTATCAATTGGTGGCGCCCTTCACCACTTTCTTTTGCCGGCCATGTAGCGTCCCGAATCAGGCTAGTGAGGCTGTGGACTCCCTCGGCGACTGGTTTGGCCACGGCTGCGTAGAACAGCGCCCGCAGTGTTGCCGGATATCTCGTTTTACCTCCCTCTTGCATGCTCTCTGCCCGGGCCATGGGCCCCATTCGATCCATTGTCATGTTTACCTATCCCTGGTCTTGAGCATCATTGGGAAGAGCTTGTTCGGGCCCAGCCACGCCAGCTCAACATGCTTCCTGATTCTGCAGCCTGTGCTCAGAGGCACCTGCGTAGCTTATAGTCACGCCTCTTGCCGCCAGTCGCTGCTTCGTCGTCTGGTCTGATTTGGTTTCCAGCCGATCGTTCTGCTCAAGGTAAGTCCGAATCGTCTCTCTCTGCGTCCTGTTTTGTTCTTCACAATTTGTCATCTGTCACACCTTCTCACTTTTCATGTTGCTGTGTAACTGTTTACGCCTCTCTGCACCATTGCAAGACCTAGAAACAGCTATATGTTCCCCACCCACCGAGCTCTTTCAAGCCTTACCGCTTATCACGTGTTTACTGATTCTTGCAGCTTCTAGCCGCGTTGCACTCACTCGGCCGGCGTAGCATTCTTTCGCTCCATGATGCGCAACATCATCTCATTGCTGGTCATTGCCGGCCCAGTCGTGGCGACCATTCCAGAGGACTATACCACCTCGAGCTCTTCGCAAGGATACGTAACGGCACCTCCTTCGACTAGCAGTTCCTCATCGAGCTATGTGGTCATCCCTAGCTCCAGCTCCAGCTCCAGCTCTTCATCCAGCTACGTGGTAGTTCCGCCTTCTAGCTCCCCAAGCTCCACACCTCCCTACGGAACAGTTTCACTTCCAAGCTCTTCCTCGGGATATGGAACCGCCTCGAGCTCCAGCTCTTCATCTGGATATGCCACCGTCTCTCTCTCAAGCACGTGTGCTGCGCAGACCCTCACCCTCACTAGCACTTCGACAGATACACAATGGAAAACTTCGACAGCGATATCAACGTTGACCCAAACATCTACTTATACTGCCTGGAATACTACCACGCTGTGGGATACAACGACACTCTATGATAACAAAACAATCACGTCGACAAAGGTGCGTCTCGTCTCGCCCATCCTTTCTCTTGTTGCCTTCCAAACAATGCTGATCTTAGCAGACTGACCTGTCCACCACCACAAGCACTATGACCGAGACAACGGTAGGTTCAAGTCTCTGTTTTTCGGCTCAAACCCTCATGTCGTCCATAATATGGGAATCTTATTCTGGACACTCCATCACGATCAAATGCACTTGCCGTTCTTGAGCGAATCATCCTGCCCTGAATACTATCGGGGGACCCTTTCTCGAGTGCGAAGCTGACATCGCTAGACTTGCACCACTACCACCACCAAAGAAGTTCCTACCTATATTACGGTGACCAATACGTCGCTAGTCCCTACGACGAAGAAAGAAACAGTATGTAGTTTCCGCGCAGCACGGAGATTCTTCTAGGCAAGCTTTTTTTGACTGATGCCTGCCACAGACTACCACTTCCACTACAATCGACCGCACCAGCACATATACGTCTCTATCAACATTCCTAACGACCAGATTCAGCACTCTCACCTCGACCTCCACATCATATATTACAACGAGCTTTCCGTATACCGTCAGCGCGACGATTACGAAATGGAGTACCACCTCCTATCCGGTCTACATCACGACGACGAAGAGCGTTCCTTACACTATCACCAATACCAGATCAGTGACGACAACGAAAACTACGCCTTCCACTGTATGGGAAACGAAGACGAAGACGACGACGTCGATCAGTATCAGCCGAACGACATATTCTACGATTCTAACGTCGACTCGATACTCCTCTTACCCAATCACCGTCACCAGTCAGTATTTTCTTTCTCCATGACGTTTTAAATGCCAAAAAGTTCAACTCGGGGTACATTTTGCCGTCAGGCATGGGCAGACGGCTACACACACACCGTCTGCGCTTGTTGCTTGCTTCAAAGTACTCTGTGGGCTCTTTTCATCGGCGGATTTCTCAACAAGCCCTTTATTTTGCGAATTTGAGCAAGAATGTGACTAATTTCGAGCAGGCTCTTCCACGATATGGCGGACCTCAACAATCTATTCTTCCTTCACCTCCTGGATTACCACAACAACTAGTATTCCGTATACTACAACGCAGGTTACCTCAGTTCCTACTACTGTTACCGCCACGGAGCGAACGACTGCCACGGAGCGAACGACGGCTACCGAACGAACCACAGCCACGGCTACGTCGTTGTCTATATCCATCAGTACATCGATTTCTCGAACGACTGAAACGAGCGTGACCACGACGTCTCTTTCTGGATCTCTCACCACCATCACGCAGACTACCACGCGTTCATCGACGATTAGCGTCCCTATCACGATCAGCGGGCCTACCCAGACTGTCACATCTGTATCGATTTCGACATCTGTATCGTCCGTTACATCGACAATCACAAGCACGACCTCGATTTCTGGCACGCCGGTGACCGTCACCTCAACTACTGTCTCTCCTACAACTCTGAGCTTCCCCATAACGATCACCGGCCCAACCCAGACCGTTTCTGGACCTACACAGACGGTTACATCGCTTTCAGTGTCGATCTCTACGTCCGTTTCCTCGGTAACATCAACAATCACAAGCACGACCTCAATATCTGGAACACCAGTGACCGTCACCTCGACTACTGTCTCTCCTACAACTCTGAGCTTCCCCATAACGATCACCGGCCCAACCCAGACCGTTTCTGGACCTACACAGACGGTTACATCGCTTTCAGTGTCGATCTCTACGTCCGTTTCCTCGGTAACATCAACAATCACAAGCACGACCTCAATATCTGGAACACCAGTGACCGTCACCTCGACTACTGTCTCTCCTACGACTCTGAGCATTCCAATAACTATCACTGGTCCAACTCAGACAGTAACTTCCCTTTCCGTGTCGATTTCTACGTCTATTTCCTCAGTAACGTCGACGGTAAGCCATTTTTAAGCCTAATCCTCGTCGTCCTCGTAGCTCCGACGCTTACTAACTTTTTAAACCCCAGATCACCAGCACAACGTCAATTTCTGGAACACCGGTCACAATCACATCAACTACGGTATCTCCAACTACTCTCAGCATTCCGGTAACTATCACTGGTCCAACTCAAACCCAGACTGTCTCGGGCCCTACGCAGACCTCTCTAGTCACATCAACGCTCTTGTCCACAAGTATAAGTACGTAATTACCCTGTATCATGTCATGGCCACCAGGATTGCTTAAGGGCGATTTACCGTTCCGGGCTAAAGTCACTTGAGCTCTAAGATCACGTGCGGCCTGCAAGCTACGTGTGCTACATCTCCTTCTTTGAACTGGTTTTGCTGACTATTACCCTTTTTAGGCACAATCTTGAGCACGATCACTCTACCAGCTTCGACAATCACGAGCACCTTGAGCTTGCCGGGATCAACTCAGACTGTGACGTCTACGATACCCGCAAGCACGATTATTTCCACTATCCTCTCGACTATAACCCTCCAAACCACTCAAGTTTCGACCACAACTTTTACACCAAGCTCGACCCCGCTGCCCTCCATCAGCTGCTCCTCAAGCTGCCAGATCGACGTCACAGCAACGCGTCTTGGCTACCCTGGAGAAGTCATTGTTTCTACAACTTTCCTGCCCACGGTCACTCTCGATGTTTACACCGATCGCGCAGGAAGAGCGGTCAGCTCATCTCTCTATACCGCCCCACTTCCCACCCGCACCTCAAGTTTGACTTGGGTATACGAGGGGGTGCCTCTCACGTATCCCACGGTCTATGCCGCCTACCAAACGTTTTCCCAAATCAAGGTCAGCCCCATTGCTACCACATGCGTTACCTCGAGGCTATCTCTCACTCTCCCGTCGCCGACGAACTACGGGCGTCTCATTGTACCCGAGGCTGAGATTCCGAACCCCCCCTTTGTCGCTCCCACCGTTGTCGACTATCTAAACGCCCAACCAACTGTTGTCCAGCAGCTCGGAAGCACGATTGGAACCGGAGCTTGCGACCCGATTGTTGGATCTACCGCAGCACCCGATACTTCAACTCTCCAGCCTACAACTTACATAGAGACTCGAGCCTCGGTCGGTGCGACTGAGAGACGATTCTTGGCCGCGCCAGAATCCCAAATTGCACCAACAACCGCCGTGCAAACTGAGTCCGGAACTGCACCGCCCCAATCCACCATCACGAGCCGAACGACTGCAAGTCCAACAGGTTCGCCTTCACCCACGACCATCTTGGAAACAGAGACGCCGCCCGCCGCACCGATTTCAGCGCCCTCGACAAGCACAAGCCGAACCACACTCCCCCAATCTTCTGCCTCCTCAGCGCCACCTTCCCCATCTCCAGAAGGAAGCACCACGTCCATCGTTACATCTCCAGCACCCCCAGCGCCTATCGTACCCAGCTACAGCCTGAACACCACCACGACAGGCCGTGGGACGAGCACGAGGCCAGAGTCACCAACGTCGAGTGGAGTGGAGACGTTCCCTGGCGCAGCCGGCAGGGTCAAATTTGGAGGAGTCGAAAAATGGATAATTGGAGCCGCCGGCGTGGGATTGGGCTGGCTGTAAAGAAGGAAGGAAGGGAAGTAATGATACCTATTTGACTTTTTTATTCGCGTGTTTTTATATAATCGGCCAAGAGCTAGGGAGCTCCTGTCCGCGTAATGTTTGGATGTTAATGACAGGACTTTTTTGGGGATGGGAAAAGGAGGAGATTAACGGAGATACCCACGCTCTTTAACGACTCTGATACGCTCCCTACGACTCGAATATGAGAAATCGGAAACGGTAATTTTAAATTCCAACCGAAACAAAATCATAACAAATCAACACAGACTTTTTGCACAACTCTCACCCCCTTATATACTTTGTGATTGACCCTTGAATCAGAATCAGTTCCTTCAATTCCTAGATTCTGAAGTCGGAAACTCCATGTCCTGAAATCTCTCCAGTCTATCACTACCCCCAATCAACTGACCCACCATGCCACCTCAAGGCAACCCATACCCACCAGATCCCGGCACCTTTGATTTGGGTCGCAGGAAAGGTCCACGCCACGAAGCAGGCGGTAAGACAGATCGCATCGCACGCGCTTCGGGCCGCCTCGAAGGTTAGGCTAGCATCTAGATGATATGTAGGTACCCCGCCCACCCGGCTGCGGGAGCCATGGCGATTTGGGGTGGCAGAAGCGAGTGTGGCGTTAGAGTTTGGCTGGATCGATCAGGTGCTCTATGCTGTGGGAAGGCTGAGAAGGATCGGGTGGAGGGCAAGAGGAGGAAGAGGAGAAAAGTTGTGGACTTTTTACTTGGAGTTGGGGGCGTGTGTAGTCAGATTTATGAGCAGAATCTGTGATTTTTTAATGAGGGTGGGGTTGGTAAGGTACGGATTCGTTGTTTCCAGCCCGGTGGGGGTGAAGAGATAGTGTGATGGCTGTAATGATGTGTGGATTTAGGTCTCTGGAGAGAAAATAGGGGGACTAGAATGGAGTTATTTCATGTGGGAAGTAGGATTTACGGGTTGGGGTGGTGGGTGTGTGGCATATATTTTTCTGTGGTGAAAGGGTAGATCACGTGAATTTTTTACTTCCTGGGTTAGGGCACCGTTATGAGCGTGCTTAGGAGACTGCATGTACAACGCGATGGAATTTTGCTGGTGAAAAAGACTTATAAATCACTGTTTGTGGAGAAAGGGGAGCGGTGGATTCTTCTGAAGTCTGAAGTATCGAATCCTTCTTCACCGCGGAAAAAGCGACGTACATGAGTGTTAGCTAACGCTACGCATGGAAATCTGACAAGTGCTATCACGCAACCCCACCCTCTTGGAATCCATGCGCATTTCAGCGACCAGAGCCTAGTCATTCTTCAATAGTCTTCTGCGAAGTTCACGCGTTCTCGCAGTGCCTCACACCCTGCAGGTTGGCAGTGAAGCACGATGTGATGTCCTCAACTCGAAGCAGTCACTCAAATCAGCCCTTAACACAAATTCAGAACAACCAAATTCCACTCCAACGTATCCGAAGAAGGCCATGGAATGCACCAAACGCCAGGCACGTGCAAACGATTGCTCTGGTCATTAGTATAAGAGGGCGGCTCCGCGCTGTCTAGATTTCTACTCCAGAACACCTATCCAGATACTCCTTGGTATTACACTAGAGTATCTATTTTATTTTCTGCAACCTCTCTATTCAGTATCACCACACCACGATCCATCATGCTCTGCTCGACCATCACCGCCCTCGCCGCTGGTTTCGGCTTGTTCGCATCTACTCTTGCCGCCCCCATCTTCCATACGACCTCTCCAGTCCTCCCGCCTTCCCTCTCAGCGCGCAAAAGCCTACTGGAAAAGACTCACTACCTCCAGGGACCCTACGAGAATAAACTCTTCTGGGTCGAGCTTTGCAGCGCGACCGATTTCTTCAAAGGCAAGCCACCCGTCGAGGACGTGAATTGCCACGCTATGTTTGCGAAAGGGTGTGTGGATTTTTTCGAGGGCACGGAGGGGGATAGGAAGTTGTAAGTTTAGTTTAGATTATCGATTGTTTTCTTCCGGATTGGGTGATTGGGTCATGGTGGATGGGGAAGGAGGGAGGAGAGAAGGAGGGAAAGTAAGAGAATAGTGGCTAATATAATCCGTTATAGCAACGACTGGGCCATGTCAGCCCGCCCGACAATGGGGACAAAGTGCACACTATTTTCGTAAGTAGTACTTCCAATCCTCCCTTCACAACCCCACCCCCTTGCTTCCTTCGTTCCTTCCTCCCTTAAACCCCACGACAAGAACCGAGAAAAGGTCAACTCATTGCAGTAAAATAAACACACTGTAAGCAAATGCGCTAACCAAACCTCTAAGAGCGCCGAACTGCGACTCAGTGAAATGGCACGACACGCTCTCCTTCACGTTCACGCGCGCACAGTCGAATCTCGATGATTTAGGGGCGCCTATGAAGCCGATTGGGAAGAAGGCTTCGTCCATTAAATGTGAGAAGGCGTGATTGATAGGGATTTTTTTCGAGTGACGGTGGGGGGCTGGTAAAGGGCTAAGGGGCTAGTTATACATGATGTGGTTTCTTTTTACGGTAATATTAAGAACGTAGCGGTAAGAACTCCAAACCCCGCACCTGCGATCAGGAATTTCAAGGCGTTGAGGACGCTGGCTTCAGATGTCGTATTGGGATTTAGCCCACTCTAAAACACTCATTCAAAAACGAAAACTTTTCACAACAACCCACCCTCTTCCTCGCAGCCCTCACCCTCGCCGCCCCCTCCACACCCCGCCCATCCCCATCCCCCGCAACGTAAATCCTCCCCAACAAAACCATCCGCAAAATCGCCTACCCCGACAAACCTCAAGGCCACATCACTCTCTGGGCCGGCCTTAGCTACAAAGGAGACATCAAGGACATCTCCTCGCATGATGTCTGTATTGATTTAGTAAGCGGGAAGGATGGAAAGGGGTGGGTTTGGGTGGAGAATTTAGCTTGGTAAGATTAATTTTTAGCTTAGATTGGCTTGCTGACCACCCACATCGAACATCCTGCCTACTTACTATCTTCCCAGGAACGATAAAGCCCAGAGCGTGAAGACGGCTTTGTGTACGACGTGTACACTATACGGGTATTCCTTTCTCCCTCTAACTCCCTTTCTCCTCCCCACCAGCCCTCCACCAAAATTTCCACCAAATCACCCCTAACCCTGCCTTCTCACGCCTCCCCCACACTCTTTTATCCTTCTCTTCTCGCATCGCTAACACTTTCTCCTCACCCAGCGCACCGAACTGCCAACCCAGCGGTAAAACCCAGACCGTCGAAGGCTCCAGATGGAAATTAGATTTCGCCGGCGAAGTTTCGTCGCTGAAGTGTAGTAGAGGGGAGGAGTTTTGCTAGGCCAACCGCAACAGGCTCGTTTGGTTTGGAATCTGTTTCTGCCATGTATTATGTAGCATTTTGGCACATCGCCCTAGATTGGATGAGGGATGAGGGGTGGAAGAGCTACAGAGGCGCGGCGGAGTAGCTTTTAAATAAACGTCCGTCTTATAATTTTCGTCGACTGTAGGTCCAATATGCTTTCCAGGGCAGTTTCCAGTCTGCCCTCCGTAATGAAGCGTCAAAGAGATCGAAATCCACTTTTTGCAGCCGATCCAGCCACGACTGTGTAGCGACGCTGGGCATGAAGACGCCAAAAGCTTGCTCCACCTCGGCGAGCTTCGCATCCTTTCCGGCATCCAGCGAAGTATACTGGTGCTCCTCGTCGTTTTCGTGCTCAAAGTCGTGGCCTACAGTGCCCTCTACGCGCAATTTAGAGAGCATTTCACGGGCGGTGATGAGGTGATCGTTTGCGCGGGTTGCGACGGTGAAGACGGCGTCGCGGAGACCAGGTGCGGAGGCTCCCGAGCGGAAGATGTCTTCTTCCTTGACCCCTGTTTCGGCCATTACATCGAGAGGCAAAAGAATGGCGCCATTGGTACTGCCGAAGGCTTGTTTTGGCGGGAATGCAATGAAGGGAATACCGCGGAGCACTGCTGCAATGCCCATGGCCTTTCCGATGTGCGATGCGATGTGATCCGTCGTCACCGAGGCTTGAGGCAGAGCTGAGAGGGTCAGGTACAGCATGGCCGAGTATGTGTTTTCTGCATAAGACTCCAGCGCAGACAGGTTGGGGTATGGAGGGTTGCCCAGGTACTGTTCGCGCGTGTTGATGATACGATGGAACCAGTTCTTGCTCAGTCGCGACTTCCCGCCGGAGCGCGCGTGCAAGTCTTCTGCGGCATTTGCCAACAATATGGCCACCGGCTCCTTTGGAGGAGTGCCGGCCAGCGACTTGGTGATGGTGTCGCGCCAGAACTGCATGCGCATCATGCCGATGGTCGGCGTGCTGGTGGTGTCGGCCACGCGGGCGACGTCGACATTGAAGGCGCGGATGGCGAGGTAGGCATCGCGGGAGGCGGGTGGGATGAAGGTTTGGAGGACGTGGGAGGGCGCGTCGTAGGTTCTACTAGCGATTAGCAATTGGTGAAGAGATAGGAAGGGGCGACCGACTTGACGAGATTTGCGCAGTAGGCGCGCGCTCTATTCACTTCATCGGCGGATGGTTGCGCTGGACTGTTAAGGCGCGACGAGGCGTGGAATTGCCGTCTCGAGGTGGAGGTGGAGGTGGAGGTGGACAGGAAAGCATTGGGTATGCGCCGTGTGCAAGTGCAAGCTGGGCCGAGGTGTGGAGAAGGTCGCATTGCCGATCAGACGAGAGGGCGGATTATAGCGCGCAGCCGGCCATCGAAGGAACTAATATACAATGTATGCGGACACAGAGAACTATTATACAGGTGCAAGTACGGCGTCGTTGAATTCTCGAAATAAAGCTTCGACTGATGACGCTATAACCCCAGTCGTTCTGGCACGAGCCACCGTGAAAGCGCGTTCCCGCCACTCGACGCGACTCTGAGAAAACGCGGCTCACACTTCACCACTACAACAGTACCACAACCATGGAATCGCCACACCCAGAGGAACGGCCGCTCAAGAAGCGCAGGTTCTTCGCCGAAAACTCGTCGCCTGTGCACGTGTCGCCAGTACGCCCTTTGTCGCCACAGCTATCCGCCGGCAGTGCGGCTGCATCGTTTGAAGTCGTGAAGGACGATAATGAGGGCTCGGCTTTGGATGGCTTCGATGTCGGGACGCTGCAGGCCATCGTGGGTGATCTATCGCAGGAAGCACTAAAGAAGCTCAGAGACGTGAGCGGCAATGACGTGCACAGAGGTGAATAGTCAGATCAAAGCATATATTTTGGTACTAACACCAAACAGCAATCAATCTATACCTAGATGGCTCATGGAAGACGATGCCTTCCGCTACCACTCCTCCCGCGACAAAGCCCCTCCCAAGGTCCATCCAATCCTTCGTCACTGCCCTAAGAAGGAACGACTCTGAGGTCTCGACCGCATCAACCGCCGACTCCGGCTCACCGACCCAAACGGCTCCCACACTAAAGGCGATGCCGTTCGATAGATACATTGGCTCCTTTGGCGCTGTGGGGTGGGCAACAAAGAGCGGCACGGGCATGATCCGGCATGACGAAAAGGTTGGTATCGAGCGACACAAGTTACCGCTCAAACAAGCCAAGGGGGCCAAGCGGGTGATACAGCTCAAAAAGCTGGATACGGTCGTGCGCTTCACCAATGACAGGGGCGAGGAAGTGGGCCGGCTAGAAAACGAGCTGGCAGCTTGGATGTCCGCCCTGATCGACCAAAAGGTGTGCTCGTTCGAAGGCAAGGTCGTGTACGCACCGGACAGAATCAGGACTGGCGACACCGTCTATCTGCAGCTCCGTGCCAACTTTCTACGCACCGCATTTGACAAGAGGAAATTTGTCAAGCCCGAGGCCAACCGTGAAGTCAATCTGTTCGACGCAAAGGAGAGTTCTGACGAACGAGATTTGCGAATGCGCCAGGTGGGCTTGATGAAGCTGTTTGAAGCCATCAGTTTGCACCCCATCCGTCAGAATGACACTACGGAAAAGCACAAGCGGCAAGGTTTGTTGCTGGCCGCCGAAAAGGCCGAAAAGGATAAGCCAAAGTTGAAGCAAAAGAATGGGCCGGGCGAGCCTGGTTCATCCCCGCCCTCAGACGAACCTGAAGAAGGCGAGGAACTCGAGCAAGACCAGCTCGATTCGTTGTATAAAAAGGCCCAGTCTTTCGACTTCAACACCCCAGAGATGGATCCTGCCGACACCTTCCGCATGGACCTCCGTAAATACCAGAAACAAGCTCTGCACTGGATGGTTGGAAAAGAGAAGGACGAGTCGCTTGCCAACAAAGAAGAGTCGATGCATCCGCTATGGGAGGAATATCAATGGCCGACCGAGGACGCCGATAGTATGCCAGTACCAGCCATTGAGGATCAAGCCATGTTTTACGTCAACCCGTACTCTGGTGAACTTTCACTAGACTTCCCTAAGCAGGACCAGAATTGCCTCGGCGGTGTCCTAGCTGATGGTACGTAAACTCGCGCATGTATGCTATGAACGTGCTAACGTAGTACAGAAATGGGCCTAGGCAAAACCATCGAGATGTTGAGCTTGATTCACACCCATCGCAACGAACCACCCCAAGATGATATGGATACTGGTCGGCCCTTTCCACGACTGCTAAATAATAGCGCAGCAGTCGAGCCCGCTCCATACACTACCCTCGTGGTAGCGCCCATGTCGCTACTCGCGCAATGGCAGAGCGAAGCCGAAAAGGCTTCCAAAGAAGGCACCCTCAAAGCTATAATGTACTATGGGACCGATAAGGCTGTCAACCTGCAGAAATTGTGCAGCGCGTCGAACGGCGCAAATGCTCCAAACGTCGTCATCACAAGCTACGGCGTTGTGCTCTCCGAGTACGGACAGGTGGTGAAAGAGGGTGGCAATGCCGGCTCGCATGGCGGCATCTTCTCGCTCGATTACTTCCGAATTATTCTTGACGAGGCACACTGCATCAAGAACAGGCAGTCAAAGACGGCAAAGGCGTGCTATGAGTTGAGCGCACGGCATCGATGGGTCCTCACTGGCACACCAATCGTGAACCGCCTGGAAGACTTGTTCAGTTTGGTTCGCTTTTTGAAAGTGGAGCCTTGGAGCAATTTCTCATTTTGGAAGACTTTCATCACAGTTCCGTTTGAAGCGGGCGACTTTATCCGCGCCCTTGATGTAGTACAAACAGTGCTTGAGCCACTTGTGCTGCGCCGAACCAAAGACATGAAAACGCCGGACGGCAAAGCTCTCGTTCCCTTGCCACTGCGGACCATTGATGTCGAAAAGATTGAACTCTCCAGAGAGGAGCGAGACGTATACGACCACATCTTTCTCCGCGCCAAGCGCGTTTTCAATGCCGAATCTGAACGCGGGAACCTGCTCAAGTCATACACCACCATTTTTGCGCAGATTCTTCGTCTCCGTCAATCGTGCTGCCATCCAGTACTCACTCGCAATGCCAACCTTGTCGCCGATGAAGAAGACGCCGCGCTTGCTTCTGATCTCGCCAACGGTCTTGCTGATGACATGGATCTTCAGAGCCTGATCGAGCGATTCACGGCCGAGGGCGATCAGGACGTCAACACCTTCGGAGCCAACGTGTTGAAACAGATCCAAGAAGAGGCAGAAGCTGAATGCCCAATCTGCTCCGAGGAACCGATGATTGACCAGGCCGTCACAGGTTGCTGGCACTCTGCTTGCAAAGAGTGTCTGACCAACTACATCCACCATCAGCGCGACAAAGGCGAAGTACCACGCTGTTTCAACTGCCGCGAGCCCATCAATGCCCGCGATCTCTTCGAAGTCGTCCGTCACGACCACATCACCGACGAAGAAAATCTCCGCAGCGACACGCTCGACAGCCCTCCCCCAACCTCAACACAAACACCCCGCGTCTCCCTCCGCCGCATCGGCATCACCGGCTCCGCGAAAACCCAAGCCCTCCTCACCCACCTCAAACGCATCCGCCGCGAAGACTCCTCCACCAAATCAGTCGTCTTCTCGCAATTCACCTCATTCCTCGACCTGATCCAGCCCGCGCTTGACCGCGACCACATCCCCTACCTCCGCTTCGACGGCTCCATGAACCAGAAACTGCGCGCCAGTACGCTCGTCGAATTCACCAATTCCAAGAAACCCTATGTCCTGCTCCTCAGTCTGCGCGCCGGCGGGGTGGGATTGAATCTCACCTGCGCGAGTCAAGTTTTCATGATGGATCCGTGGTGGAGCTTTGCGGTGGAGGCGCAGGCTATCGATCGCGTGCATCGGATGGGGCAGGAGAGCGAGGTTAGGGTTGTGAGGTTTGTGGTTGAGGGGAGTATCGAGGAGAAGATGTTGAGGATTCAGGAGAGGAAGAAGTTTATGTAAGTTCTTTCACCTCGTAGATGATGGGGATTGAGGGGAAGAAGCTAATATCGCGGTGATAGTGCGACGTCTTTGGGTATGATGTCTGATGAGGAAAAACGTGTGCAGCGGATTGAGGATATTAAGGAATTGCTTAGTTAAGCGGACTTGGTGCGTTTGGTAGTTTTATTGATGAAGGGTATGGATGGGAAGTGGAAGTGTGGGATGTATTGGGGGGTTATGGATATTTAAGGATGTGGTTTGTATATGATACCCGGCCTGTGTATGGGCTTCTGTATGTTTTGAGTAGGGGTGGGTTTGGGTTTGGGGTTGTATAGCATAGTACGTGCATGTATCGGCGGTGTGAAATATTTATATGCTCTTGATTCCAAGGGAGGTTGAGTATGGAGCTAAAGTCTTCCTTTAGGCCCCTTCCCTTCTCGTTCCGTTCGAGGAAGGAGGTAAGAGGTAAGAGAGGTTCGGTACATACTAAATTTCCCCGTCCTTGTTTCCAAATGCCATCCCTTCCGCCAATCTCATTTCCCACGTGCCATCCATCCGCTTTTTAACCACTCCCCCCGTGTCCGAACCTAAACTTACCCAAATCCTTTCCTTATACTCTCTCACTCACCACGAAATATATCTCCCCATGACACCTTACCAGCACCCTTCCCCTCACCCGCCTACCCCCCTCATCCCCTCCCCCAAACCAACCACGCCGCCACCACAACCCCCACAGCCCAAACCCCCACCCAAAACATCCCCTTCACCAAAAACTTCCTCCGATGCACCCTCCTCCTCTCCTCAAGCTCTTTCCTATCATTCGTCCTAGGAAAGGGGATGAGTTCACCCCGCTCATCCAGCGGCAGCGGTTTGTCGAGAAAGGCACAGAGACGACGCCACATTTGCTCGCCCGTCTCTCCCACTCCCTCTCCTCCGCCCTCCTCTCCCTCTCCTCCGCCCTCCCCATCCCGCCCACCCGCCCCCACCGCCCCACCCACACAAAACTCCACCCTCCTCTCCTCGGGCACCCTCCTCCTGACCTCCTCAAAAAACTCGCGCATCACCATCTCCGCCCTCTCCTCGATCTCGGCGCGATCCCTCGCGCCAAAGAAGCCGAGCAGCACCTTCTGAAACCCGCACCAGGCCCTGCTCCGCGTCAGCATCATGGCGAGACACACGAGGCGCACCTTGAGCGTGAGACGCACGGGGAAGACGGGGTCGAGGATCTGCGAGGCGAAACTGGGGTACCAGAGCGCGAAGGGGCGGGTTACTATTACGACTTTGGCGGACGGGTAGGCGGCGAGGAGAGAGTGGGTGAAGGGGGTTGTGGTGTCGGTTAGGATGTCGTAGGCTGAGGGGGGGAAGAGGGTTTCCCAGTCGGTTCCTGTGGGGGGAGGTGTTAGTGTACGGTACGGTTCCTTATATCTAGACTAATTCCTTTTCCCCATTCATCATGGCACACAAACTGTTCTATCGAAAAGCATACTCCATTCTTCCCCCCTTTATACTGCAGGTAAAGGAAGTACTTACGTCCAAACCCCTTCCCCTTCGGTCCCTGCATAACAACCCCGTCCTCCGCCTTCATCGACGTAGAGGACGACGTGGAAAACGGATTATATCGCACTGGCAGCGCCGTTGGGAGGGCGAAAGTCGCTTCAGCGGCGGCTTCGAGTTGTGCCCAGGGGAGGTCGTAGGGGGAGTGGTCGAGGCCGTGGTGCACTTTGTAGCCGAGGGAGCGGTAGGCACTGGCGAAGGAGGCCGTGGACATGCGATAGAAGGATACATGGATTACTTTGAGGCCTTCGGGTTCGGATTCGGGGTTGGCGTTGGGGCTGGGTTCGATTTCTGTTGACGTTTTGGGCTCATCGTGGTTGAGGTTGGATGTAGAGGAGTCGGGGTCAGACATCTTTGCAGCTGCGGTTGGGCTGTGTGAGGAATCTGAGTCTGGGCTGCTGCGGCTTGGGGCCGTGGAGGTGGATGGGGTGCTGGGTATGGTGTCGTAGAAGGTGTTGGACGTGGTGTTGGAGAGTAGTGACTGCTTGACTTTATCGTCGTTGACGAAGCGGGATTCAGAGGCAGAAGCCATGTTTATGTTTCGAGGTGAGTGGAGGAGGGTTCGTTGTCGGCAGGTAAGTGAGTGTGGTATTATGTGTGGAGAAAGCTGGAAGGCGCAGTCGCGATTCGCCGACAGGTATGTTTGCGAGCGTGAGAGAATGCGGGATACGACCAACCTTATTTTTTGAAGCAAACGTGAAAGTGAAGGTGGAAAGACGGACTTTACTAGATCTGGGGATGGAACAGAAGTAAAAGTAAAAGTAAAATCGTGGGGACGCTGCCAACCTTGAACAAGTCTGTGCGGACCGTACCTAGACTATCGACGTGTGATTGTACCTGGATCTCCATATTGAGAGTTTCATTTAAATGAGTGCGAACTGACATGCACTCGTTGAGATCGATATAGAGTTAGAGAAGGGAGTACACACTTACACACAGATGCAATGAATGAAAAATTCAGGGAAGAACAAGGTCATAGCACCAAGACAGACCTTGGTTGTGTTTCATCTTTTCCAAAAGTAGAAATACATTGACATGTGCCACGCTACACAGGTAGCACAACATCATCTCGTGGCTTCAGCGCTGTTCCCGTTGGGTTTCCCCGCCTCCTTCATCTTCCTTTCCCTGACCCTTCGCCTTTGCTTCTCCCTTTCCTCATGCCCGATGTTGATATTGAAGTATTGACTGCGAATTTGTTCATACAATTCGCCCGCTGTAACGTCTTTGATAGGCTCCATCCATTTGCCCGTGATTTCCGTTTCTAATTCCACAGAGTTGACTGGGACGGGTTCATGCGCACGTAGGACAAAAACGAGGGAATGTCGATATTTCCTGCCCCCAGAATTTCCGAGCTCGTGCTCACCCCCTGCTGAGGCGGTAACAGCATGGTGATCCAGTGTCGGTATCTCGTGCCCATAAGAAACAACGCGATGTCCACCTGCAGGATATCTTCCGTTCGAAAAACGTTCAAGCTGCCTTCCAACCAACATCGTCGCCTTCGCCCCGGTCTTCCCTTCCCGTTCATAAAGCCTTTCAATGTCGACAAATTGGCACCCATTCCATACCTCCAGCCCCGGAACATCACCCACAACACATGACAAGAGGCCCAGGTCCGCATGTGCCTCAGCCACCACCTTAGGCGTCCACGACTCGTAGCGGAAGATACGAAGCATAGTACTCGTCTTCTCCTCCTCTCCCACGCCCATCGTCTTACACGGCCCCACAAACCTTCCTAGCCCTAAGCTGCTATCATGATCCATGCCGAGCGACGTCGATATCCTGCCAAGAGTGGAGGATATATGTGCACCCATAAGATCCCAATACCGTTTCGCCGGCGCTTTTAGGATGTCGGGCGTGTAGGATAAAGTACGTAGAGTGATGAATTCCTTCTCGCCTGGGATCTTGCTCCAGCCTTCTTCGCTGCCGAGTTTGTGCTTCCATTCCGTCTTCTCTTCGTCGTCGAGATCGAAGAAGGCTTGTGCGGCAAGGAAGAGGTCTTCGTAGGCTGCTTGGAGGGGATGTGGTCCCGGGGCTTCTGGGAATAGAGATGGATTGTGTGGGGGAAATGTTAACGTAGTCCATCCTAATTGGGAGAGCGTTTGTTGGTGCTCGGGTAGTACGAAGGGGAGGGGTGATGGGATTAATGGCGGGCGTGCATCGTGGGGTATGTGGTTTTGGAGTTGTTGGTGGGTTTTGGATGAACGGCGGAGCTTTAGTTTTGAGATCAACTTGGAGATGGAGAAGGGAGTTTTGGTTGATGAGTTGGGGGAGGGTGGAACGATGACAGCCATGTCACTTTGCTATTGCCTGTATTGGGCAGATCTTCCACAATAGCGGGCAATTGGAGGAGTTCAGCATGCGTGTGTGAGGTTCAAAAATGGTAGGCACCGTTCACTGTTCGAACAATTGAAGAGTTGAGTGAAAGGTGTGTTCATTGAAGGAACGTAGGTACAAGGTGACGATGACGTCACGTGCTCTAAGCCACAGCACAGCCCCTCAACCATTCACCGGCCCCCTTATTTCTTTAGTTCATGCCAACACCTCTGAGAAACCTCGTTCATCGAAATCGCCTCCACTCGTATTCTTTATAAAGGCATGTTAATGAATCCCATACTCATCCTCCCAGCATCCCAACACCCACCAGGTCCCCAAAATGATCAACCCCTCATCTCCATACCCACCCGTCAACATCGCGAAAGGCGAAACACACTTCCTTGTATAAATATCATTATATATTATGACGAGGTCGGGTAAAGATGAGCTGGTGTTGCAGTCGAGGAACACAGCACGGTCGGAGAGCCCAATAGTCTGGTTCCCTTTCTTTGCTGCGGTAGAAGGAAGCTCGACGTATGGGTATGAAGTCGTTACGATGGCAATCTATGCTCTAGCAAGGATCGTGAGGGTCGAGTGTGATTCGGAGGCCATGCTAATATTTCCAACAGAGATCTGCCATCCACTTGAAGTGTAAATGTCACACTCCCTAACACCCTCCCTAAATTCCGTCTTATTCAGAAGAACTCCCACCAACGGTCCCTCTCCACGGTCTCCGGAAAGCCCCCAAACACAATCTCGCCGTTTTCATCGTCGGTTCGCGGTAATGTGAGCGAGAAGAAGTTTTCTCGGAGTAGGCCCTGTGAAATCATCTGTTGGAAGGGTCCAGGCGCACTGAAATTGCTGCTTCCTTCACTCTCATACAATGCGAGTCCCAACACGGTATCGAACTTGCGATCGTCGGTCATAAGCGCGAGATAGCCACCTTGTAACTTCTAGAAATAATACTTATTTAATGTCCATGCTTAAAACCCTTTCAATAATTTCAATGTGGGTGCCAATAGTGACGATTTTACCTCGCAACCAGGCAGGTTCGGCGATCCTCCCATTGACATCAACGACGCCGTACCCATGGCCAGCAAGGAAGGAAAGACGTCGACCTTCCACCCCAAACCCCAAACCAGCCGGGTTCGGTGCGGCCAAAGACGCAATCTTCTCTAAACTACAACGCATCTCCTAGCAAAAGGAACTCGCGAACCGACACTTCCGAATAGTTGTTATCGGCGAGCATTGCGGCTTCGATCACGAAACCCGAAGCGTCATGATTTCCTACCTGGCGGCAATACTCAACAATCCAGGAAACTTTGATGGTAAAACAGTGCCGCATCAGTTCGCTGTCCGCAATCGGGTTGAAGCACACCAGAATCCTCGCACGACCAAGGCAACGCCTTACCACAGCCAGACGACATGTCCAAGCCCTCTCAGTCTACTCCCCACTCTCCCTACCCCCCTCACCGAAAACTCTCTTCCGATTCTTATCCCACAAATTCCTCTCCCTCTCCTTAAACCACTGCGGCGCAAAAGCCTTCACCCTCAACACCTCACCCCCCTCACTCTGAATCCCAAACTGCATCCCAGGTTTCCAACTCCCGCCTTCTGCGCTAACCCGCATACTGGTCATCATTTCCAGCCTAACCAGCGCAATCCCTACATTCCCAGCCGCACTGATGAATTTCCCCGCCGGTCGGCCCTTCTTGACGTTGCCGTCTTCGTCGAGTTGCTTGATCTCTGCGCCATTGGCGGGGATGAGATTGGAGGGGAACTTGCGATCGTAGAGAGGAGCTTCTAGATTTGCGGGGATGGGAGAGGTGGATAGTTGCACGGCGAGGACGCGTTTCCGTACTATGCCCGTGTGTTTTGTGCGGATGGTGAGTTCTTGGCCGACGTAGCAGCCCTTTTTAAAGTCGATGCCGTGGCCGAGGTCGATGTTGTATTCCATGGGGAGAGCGGATTCTCTGGGGATTTCGAGGGGGCCTTCGGGGATGCCGTGGAGATAGCGCCATAAACGGTATGCTTGATAGTCTAGGATGGGTAGTTTGAGGCCCAAGGGAGGGTCACCATTCCTGGCTAGGAAACGAATTGCATTTTTTTCGAAACGCTGGTCCACGGCATGCGGTATATAGGTGAAGTGTTCATCGATGTCCAGGTCTCGCCCCCAGGCTTGGAAAACGACGTATTCCTGTAGTGGCACTTTCTCGATATTGATCTTGCTCCTCAGTTTGTGGCGTTTGAGGTGCTTGATTAAAGCTTCGGCCTCTCCCATATCTACTTCAATGTAACATTCCCAAGGCTTTGTCGAAGTAACACCGTCCTTTCTGTAGATGAACACGTCCCAAAGAACTCTTCCCCTTGCGTCCAGAAATGCAGAGTAGAATCCCCGAGACCGACGATCAATTGGCGGTTTAGATATAGTGTCATGCCCTGGGACTGCCTCGGAAACATGGTTGACGTTGTTGGTGATGAGTCCTTGTAGAAACTTTGCGGTATCTGGCCCAGAGAGCGATATGAGGCCACGACCAAGGAGAGAGGCGAGTCCAGATTTCTCTACACCTTTGGGGTTGTCTGATGTAAAGTCGAGTTCCGCTGAACTGGGCCTCAACAATCCCGATGCATTGCTTCCACCTGTGTGCTCCTCTAGTGCTTCTGCGTCTTGAGGTCTTATGTATGTCCTAGAGAGACCAAATGCTTTCCCTGATTTGTCCGCCCCTTTCATTCTTCCCATATCGCTCTTCCACCGCAATGAAGCCTTCCCCGTCGCCGCAGTGGCAGTGCGCAACCCTTGTACTTGCTGTCTCGGCATCGGTCGTAAACGCAGAAGACAGGAATCGCATACGAACGCGCCCGTTCGCGAGGAGCGCGCAATTGATATCGAGGCCATTGGAGCCGGTTGTCGAGTGGGGTAGGTATCGTGGGGGCACAGGACAAATGCGATGTGATGCGAGATGAGGTATCTAGAGAGATGACGAACTTTCGCGGACCGAGGTTGACTAAGCTCCTACGGCCGGACTTATCGGCGATTACACGCTTGGCCTAAACAACTCTTGATATGATCCAGTTGCACGCAAAACAGTGTGCAGGTAGATGATATTCGATGAGAAGGTATATTTCCATTGATCCAAAGAAAATATCAACTAGCGCCAGGAATGCCTGCCTTCATCTCCGGGAAAATATCTAGAGTACCCACACATTGTTACGTACCAACAAGCTTAAAAGAAACCTACAACGCCAATGCTGAGTCGAGTCCTACAGCAGCCCAATACCTTCTTGCTAATGCACAATAGTCAAATCACTAATTTCTCCAAAGCGCAGCTCAATCCTCCCTCTTGGCATTCAATCGTTTCCGCTCATCTCCATCGTCGTCCTCATCATCGCTCCACTTGTCATCTTCGCCCACGGCGAAAATGGTGTCGCCATCTAGACTCTCCCGGGGAGGTGCATAGGGCTTTTGCGGCCTTGGTGCTGGTAATGGGGAGTCATCACGGTTAGCTGCACCGCGGGAGTCTTGATGCGATGGTGCGGGGTCGTAGGCTCGGTCACCTTCCTCTTCATCAAACGAAGAGCGGAGAGAAGCAATTTCGAAGCCTTCATCATCTTGGGCGATCTATCATACATTAGCTAATGAATCTTTGAGTCGGATGAAGAATGACTTACCTCATCACTCATGGCAAATCTTCTGTTGTTGGCCGTCGGTCTCCACATGTACGCCACAAAGCACACATCGGCAAGATAAACCAAGTTCAACCATCCATCCAGGACGAACCACCGCGTCTGCCAGTGGGTGGGCGCAAACTCAGGGCTCGAGGCACCGGCAAACGTGAAACTGTTGAGGAAGAAGAACCCGAAGATGACGATGATGCTGGTCAGGATGCACCACCAAAGTTTCTTATACATGGAGGCCTTGACATGCTGCTTGCGTTCCATCAGGTCCTTCATGGTAAGGTTCAGCGAATTGAGCGTCCAGATATAAAAGGCGGTAAGCGTCGCAGAAAGAGGAAGAATGACGAGCAGTACGAGCGGTCCTGCGTCGTCGGGGCGAATAGTCAAGGAAGCGACAGCGTAAATCACGCCAAAAACAAAATGTGCGACTGCAAGCCATCGGACGATGGTCATGGTCTTTCCCAGCGTCGGCTTAACAACACCGTATCCCATGCATACAATCAGGAGCAAGAAGAATGAGAACGAGTTCCTAAACGCATTGAGGACGGCAACAGTAATCATCAGCACCTTTGCGCCGATGTTGTTGCCATGGCGGTTCTGGTAGTCGTAGAAGCCCCAAGTCATCAGCATCTCCAAGACCAAGAAGGCGAGAATCGCAGTGATATAATTCTGAACCGCAAGAATGTCATGTCTGTGCTGGAAGTAGAGGAAGCCCCAGAATATGCCCACGACAAAGTATGCGATAGTGATGCCGCCGTAGAAGGGCAACTTCGGAATCTGCGCAGCCGGGAGTTCTCCATACGCATTGCGGAATGTCACAATGGCCTCGTACTGGACGTCCTTGGTGTAAGCCGCCGTCGCAACACAATAATACCCCGTCTTGAGCGCAATCTTTTGGTCTCCGTTGTCTGCGGCCGGGTATCTCAGGACTTGCGGATCCTTCATGTCGATGGCTACGGTGCGGATATAGTTCTTGGACTTGGCATCGGCGTCATCAGCGATGATCCATTCGCCCTTGTGGGTAGCATTGCAGAGGTTCTGGGTGAGGGCGTCGTCGTTGCAAATGTATTCGCGCTGGCAGGCTGTTAGCTTGGTCTCGCGGAGCTCGCGGCGCAACGCACGTCTTCTACGGGCTTGTCGGACGGCTTCCCCAGCAGTAGTGAGTCCTTCCATTCCCAGATTACTACTCCGACTGTGGGCTCCTCGATGTCCTTGTTCTTGTCGTTCTTGAGGAACTTGACGTTGATGAACGGCTCCACCTTTCCTCCCCATGACTTCTTGCTGTACATGCCCGAGCATTTTTGCGCGTCGTTTTGTGTCTATATTGGTTAGCATCATATAATGCTAGCAATGAAGGCCAAACGTACTAAGGTGACATCGATGGCTGCTACTGCCGCGATTGTCGACAGCAGCAGCAGGCCGGTAGTCCGCAGCCAGATCATGATGCCTGGAAGCTTGAGGCCAGCTGGCGGAGCGGGCGGGTGGTCGCGGGGGCTTCGGTTATAGTACTTCGATGCGACGGGATTCCGGCGACGATGATGTATATCAAAACGAGCGACAGTGAATGTTCATTAGACACGTCGCGCGGAATTTGGAGGTTGCTGGTCGACGCGGCGTAATGCTTGGGCGTACGTTTGCCAAGACCTGTGGCGGTGCTCCCTTCCCAAAATACCACCATCCCGGCCGTCACTTCCGTACGCCGTGAAACTCCACACCAAACACAACACCAGGCAGCCATGCCAGGCAAAACCATTGTCAACACCATGGACGAGCCTTGCCGCCGGTGTAAGGAGCACACGGCGGTTCTTGTTGTGCGCTCTGAGCCTCTTTGCCGGTGAGTCCGCGGCATCGCCTCCTTCAGGCGATGAATATTTCTCGCTAACAGCCTGCAGGGAGGACTTCACCAGATACGTGCACACAAAAGCAATCAAGCGCTTAGAGTCATTTCGTGTGCGCCATACGGCTCCGGATCAGCAGCGGAAACTGTTGCTGGCCCTTTCTTTTGGTGTTTCTTCTGTCACCTTGCTCCACATTCTGGACCATTTGCTCAAGACTCAGAAAAGCAAGACTGGTCGGACGGGATTCACCGTCGATGTAGTGTATGTTGATGTGCCTGGGTCTGTCCTAGCACCCTTAGGGGAGGATTTGCTTTCGAAAGCCCAGCGAGCGTATCCGGAATTCGACTATGCCTCTGTACCCTTACATGACATACTCCTCCAGCCGTCCAAGGAATTGTCAGACCTGGTACCAGATCTGAGTGCAAAGGGCGATTCCTCGCCTTCTGAAAAGCTCACAAATTTGATCAATTCACTAACCTCGGCTTCTGCTCGCGCGGATGTCCTCTCAACGCTCACTACCAGAGTGATTGTGGAGCACGCCAAAGCCAGAGGTTGCGAAGGCATCCTGTGGGGCGACAGCACGACCAAACTCGCGGAGAAAACATTGTCTGAGACAGCGAAAGGGCGAGGTTTTTCTCTGCCTTGGCAGGTGTCCGACGGCGAATCTCCCCTTGGCCTTACATTCAATTACCCTCTTCGAGATGTGCTCAAGAAGGAGCTCTCATCCTACGTCGAACTAGTCGAGCCTTCTTTGTCAGATTTGATCCAGGTGTCGTCCACGACCAAAGCATCGATGAGCTCGAAGAATACGACTATCGATGATCTGATGCGAAACTACTTTGAGGAAGTCGAGACGAACTTTCCGAGCATCGTCTCCAATGTGGTGAGAACTACGGGAAAGCTGGAGGCTGCGTCTGTATCGTCATCTGCGCTTCACTGCGATCTTTGCAGTATGCCCGTGGCTGATGGACGGTTTGGAATACATGGGTGGGGCGACCAGCAAGATGGCCCAGAAACGCCTGTCAGCGGGAGCGGTCCGAGCCTATGCTATGGCTGCACTCGATCTATACCACAAAGGACCACTGGCTGAAGGCTATAACAATCATCCACGGTCTGACCTGCAACATGCGAACATCCGTCAACAACCACGCATCCATCAATGGATCCACACTGTGTAGACATATGCCGATTCTTGGATTTCTCACGTATGGCTTGCCAAACTACAGCTACTTTCCATGCGGCGAGCTACTCCGGACAGGAGATGCGATCTTTGGGGGCCGTACTCGTGTCTTGCTAAGCGCCGACCCCTGTGCACCCAACCACAAACTTGCACTGCCGCCGAGCACCATCCTCAATGTTTCAAATCCCCTTGCACGGCTGCACCCGCAGCGGCACAGCACACTAGGAACCTAGAAATATGAACTATGGGTGCCGTGGTCGTCATCCCATATCCACTATTTCAAAAATATTACCATGATACCCGCGTCATGTTATCCTTAGTATATCTTGCTTTATTCTCAGCGCCATCTCTTGCTTTTTCGCCTCAGTCTCGTTCAAACGGTACAACCAATTCTAAGACCGCTGACTCGCAGTTCGTTGGATGGAAAGGGACGCCGCAAGTTCGTGGAACCTTTGATCTCCTCCTATCCTGTTTGACGACATTGTCCCTATGCGCCTGGACAGCCTACCATCCCAATGTGTTCACCACCCAGAATGAGTGGAGACGACTCGGCAAAAGAGTGGTCTGGATGAGTATCGCAGTCCTGATACCTGAGGTGGTCCTTTGGTGTGCGTGGGAACAATGGTGGGCAAGCAAGAAACTCAGGGATGCGGTCCAAGCTTTGGGCGAGAAAGCATTCAACGGGACCGGGGGAAAGATTGATGACTTGATTGATCGAGACGATGGTGAGGATTGTCGCGGCTGTCGGGAGGCCGAGCGACAGGGCAGGTATTCGAGGGATTACGGGCTCGACATACTTTTCGCACAGGGGGATGCAGCCTCGGATACAGAAAGTGGTCACACGGAGCAAGTGGAAAGCAGTTCGCCATCAAAGTCAAATTCTTTTCGCATTTTCAAACCTTCGACTTGGAGAAAATCAGGCACGAACGACGTCGAAAAACTGACCCTTCCCACGCCTACTTGGACACATGAACAAGCTTTTTTCGCAACATCTGGCGGCTTCGCTGTCGATACATCATCTTTCTATCCTCTACCGACGCTCACTCTTACGCCCAGTGCCTTGCAGTTCCTCGCTAGTCATGGACTGTTACCCACGACGACTCCAGCAACCGTCTCAGACAAGTCAAAAGCAGATTACGTCGCTAAGGTACTGGTCTGCGTTCAAGCTGGTTGGTTCCTCGTATAATCCATTGCACGAGTAGCACAAAAATTGCCATTAACACTGCTGGAACTACATGTACTGGCGCATGTGGGGTGCGCGTTTGCTATGTACGTTCTTTAGATCGAGAAGCCATACGATGTAGGCGCACCGGTACTTGTTACAGACGAGAGGGTGAGGGATTTAGTAGCCCTCTGGGCGCTGGATGATGGAATGGTAGGATCCCTCTATCATACATTTCCTAAGGTGTTGTGTGACTAAGCCTTGTTATAGCCAGCGTTTAACTCATCCCGCGATGAAGGTGATCAACTCCAATGCGCATTATACGGCTCAGTGACCCTTGCTCAAGTGCAATCCTCACATCGACGCGTCCGCTCTCCATCAACTCGACACCGACACTGGGCATTGTTGATATCTGGCCTCATGTTGGACGAACAAAGCAACCCTAAATCAAAATTCAAGTTCCTATGGACTACCGCCCCGCCACCAGACAATTCTCCTCCAACTGAATCAGAACTCCTCCACCTATCTCATGCAGAGGCCGCCCTATCCTATCTCTCCACGCATTCGATCCACTTCCCCTATCTCTCAAAACAACCACCTGCAAAGCCTCTCATCTCTACTTGGGCCGTCGCACATACCATACGTCTCCCTCTCCTCTACGTCACGCCTACACGCAGTAACCTGATCATCGATGGCCTCCCCAGTTCTCAAAAGTCAAAGGCCCGTTCCAAACATATAGACCAAGCGTTGAAGACGTACGCAATTATGAGTGGCATGTATGGAGGCTTGCATTTGGCTGGGTGGAAGTATGGATTTCGGAGTGCTGCGGAAATGTGGCTCTGGAGGACAAGTGGGCTTGTTATGGTGGGCCTGCCGGCTGCGGGAGTGGTGCTTTTGTGGTTATCAGACATTGAGACGAAGTTGTCGTGGAGGAGGAGGAAGTATGATAAAGAACACAAGATCGAAGATGAAGAAGAAGAGGAGCAGGAGGAGGAAGAGGAAGATGAAGAGGAAGGAGCAGACGCGACGACGATAAGAACGATTCACTCGCCGGTGCCTAACAGGAAATCGCGTTCGCTCAGAAAGACGTTTCGAACCAAAATGCTGTGCAGATCATCCACGGATGAAGTAGCGACCCCCAAGACCTTTTTAGAATACCTTCCAGGTATCTATGTGCTTGTTCGCCGCTTCGTATACGGATTTCTTCGCATTAGCGTTGACACTGTTTCAACGTTGACGTGTCTCGTCCTGTGCATATGCCTAATGGGGTATCCTGTTGCGAGGATTTATGTCCTGGTGGAGAGTTTTGCGAGCTTGAGGGCGAGCGATCCCGACGTCTACAAAACGGTTGAGTGGACGAACTTTTGGCCACATGCTGGGTAGAGCAGGAATTTAAGAGATAGATAAGTGGCGCAACATGCAATTGAATAGGGGTGATTTGCGATATATCGTGGTTGGATTATGCGCTCAAGTCTATGTACTGATTGCGCTAAATGAAGGGAAAGGTTATTTCTGCCGGGATGCGATATGCTATGTATTACAAAGGGATTTTAAGTGGTCTTGAAAGAGCGAGTCGGAAAGCGCCAGCGGATATCCTCCACCTCTTACTCAACGAGACCGAGCCAGAACACGAAAGGAAAGGAAAAGCAAAAGCGAAGAAGTGAGGCTCGCACCGGCCTAGTGGCGCCGACTGCTCTTCGTGCCGTGGCGACTCGGCTTGTCCCTCTGCGAACGATGCGTATCATGACGTGGGATGCCCATCTCCTCGTCGACAGGGCGCTCCCTCCGACCAGAATACGCACGAGTAGGGCGGCGAACATTATCATGGCGATCGTCGAAAGTCTCACGACGTTCGACCTCTTCGTCTGAGAAGTCTTCGTACGCCGTCGCCGGATTCGGAGGATACTTCATATCCTTCTCCTCCAATGTCAACCTCTTTGGCTTGTACTTCTTGTCCAGATGTTTCTCCAGTAGCCGCACGTTCCTGCCATTGCACTTGAGGTAAGCATCCGCAAGGTCGCCCACGAAGGGAACAAATCCGATGAGGAGGTCGATGATCAGGTTGAATATCATCCTGCATTGTACTTTGCCGGGGAGCCCGTCGGTGACTTGTCGCATGCGAATTATGAGGAGGGCAGCAAGGAAGCCGTCGGCGAAGTCACCGACAACTGGCACGAGGCCGATGACAGATGACCAGCCGAAGCGCTGACCCATGAAGTTGAAGAGCGCAAAGTCAAGGCGGTATGCGGTTTTCCGGGCGCGCGCAAGAACGTCGGCATCGTGGGAAGGGATATAGGCGGGGATTTGCTTCTTAACTCTTTTCTTCTTGTCAGGGTTGCGAGGATCGCGGATTTTTTCGTAGTACGGGTCCTGCGGTGGGTATGAGTATATGGACGGCTAATGGCTGGTGAACAAGTCAGACTCACATATGGGCCTTCGGGCTTCTTGCTTCTGTACTTGTTCATCTCACTACTCAACATCTTCTTCGCCGCGTACTTGGCCACGGCAGTCGTCATGATGGCGGCGTGTGATTGGTCTCCTGATTTTCGACAAGGGAAAATAAAGTAAAAAGTAAGCTCTGCTGTGCCGTAGAGTCGCAGGAGGTCCCAAATATACGGCCTTATAAGTATCTCTCTTCAAACAGGGCTCGGTGGGTCGTGGTGTTGCGCGGCTGTCTCGATGGGCGCCAAAGGTGTGGTTGGACAGCAGGCCTTCGGTCTGAAACAGCTCTGGCAGGCGCTTCGCTATGTATAGGCAAGAAGAGGGATCAATCAATTGCGTATGTGCAAATATTTACAGTGGAAAGCGGGCAGATAAAGACAAGAAAAGAAAACAGGGCGCTTAAGTATTGGGACAGCGGTGAGTTGGCAGCGACCAAACGTCTTGCCGTGTCGTGCCCTGATCAGGATCTTTTTCGTTAGATGGGACGTCATATTCATGGCCGCATCCCACTTGGGACTAGACTGCCACCCGCCACATGTGGCGCAGCACTGCGATTATGCGAGTGATGCCGCGTTGGCCGACACTTGGGCTAAGAGCTCTCCACCAACCTCACTACCCATCCACGCCATCAACTCTTTTTGCCCAAAAAACACCACACCACGTGCCCCATTCTTTGCCATTCTTTGCACGCGGCTGTGCACAACTAATAGCGATCAGCACGATTCTAGACCCCGCCGGCGAGCCACTCTCGTTACCTCACGCCCCGCCGACGCGCACCACCACCAGCTTCCGCGCCGTCTAGCTGCCCGCGGCATGCTGCCAGACACCCGCCCGCCCTATCACCATGACACCCAACCAGAAGCTACTCGACTGGCTTGACGATCTCTGCGTGCGCTTCATCGTCAACCTCCCCCACGAAGAACTACAGTCTGTGGAGCGCATCTGCTTCCAAATCGAAGAGGCACAATGGTTCTACGAAGACTTCATCCGTCCGCTCGACCCCGCCCTGCCGTCCATGAACCTGCGCGTCTTCTCACAGCGCATGTTCCAGCACTGTCCACTGTTTGCGAACTTTACCGAAGCCCACCGTGAGGGCGCGTACGAGCAGTTTCTGCAGTACAAGACTAGGGTGCCGGTGCGAGGAGCCATCATGCTGAATCAGGACATGACACACGCGGTATTGGTCAAGGGCTGGAAGAAGGGCGCAAAATGGAGTTTCCCGCGCGGAAAGATCAACAAGGACGAGTTGGACTTGGACTGCGCCGTAAGAGAGGTCTACGAGGAGACGGGGCTGGATCTGAGAGCAGTGGGCCTGGTAAAGCCAGAGGAAGAGATGAAGGCGATCGAGGTCACGATGCGCGAGCAGAGCTTGAAGCTGTACATCTTTCGCGGCGTGCCCATGGACACCTTTTTCGAACCGCGGACAAGGAAGGAAATCTCCAAAATCGACTGGTACAAGCTCGGTGACCTGCCCATACTCAGACGCAAGAACCAGGTCCAGCAAGGCAACGGCCATGACTTGGTCAAGGACAATAGTTTCTACATGGTCACGCCGTTTGTGGGCCCGCTCAAGGGCTGGATCAAGAGGCAGAGACAACTCGAAAAGCAGAGAAACAAGGCTGGTGTCCCACTGGTCCAGCCCGTGGCTGCTGGTATTACGGATACTGAACTGGAAGTTGATGTAGGAGACACTACCGCAGACGAGGCGCCGTTGCCCGAGCACAACCTTGAGAGCGCGAACTTCTCCGAACTCATTGCAAATTTGGGAAGGAATCACCGCGGAAGCGATGCGTTACCAGAAGTCCAAGCGGAACCCACTGTTGATCCGGCAGCTGAACTCAAGCGACTGCTCAGTGTTGGCAGCGGTTTCTCATCCCAAACCCCTTTGTCTGAGACGCAGTCCATGGGGTCGGGTCTGCCCGCCAATGGCATGTTTGATTTCCTGCAGGGCAACAATCTGCCTCCACATCTGAATGCACTTCCCAGAACACCCTTTGATCAAATCCTCGCTACCCCTCAAATGCCTCAGAGTCCACATGGGCAGCATCACCCTCGACCGCCGCATCTCGAACATATGCCCCCGCCACCAAACTTTCCGTTTCATCAACACCAAGGACCTCAATTCCATGGCCAACACAACTCTCATAATTCTCCACAGCTGCACAATGGCTTTCCGCAGGCGCCTCATCAGTTCTTTCCCCAGCCGCAAAATCAGCACCAGCACTTTCCTCCGCACCCACCGAACCCCCAGCAGCCGTTTGTCCAACAGCCGCAGCAACCGTATCAACCGGTTCCTCCGCAGTTTGCACAACAGCCCTCATTCCAAAGCCAACGGGGATTTCAAAACCAACGCGGCCCGGCCGTGCCTCCAGCTTCGAAACTGCCCCCGCCGAAGCTCACGACGCATACGCTGGGTCTACTGAACGCATTCAAGATGAACGAGAAGCCTGCCATTGAGTCCCCTCAGACCCCACGAGAACTAGTACAGAGCTCACAGGCAACGCCGAAGATGCAGCGGGTACCGGCTATGCATCGGCCCTCAGAGTCATTCATCTCCTCACCTGGTACGCACAGCGCCAATCCGTATGCGCCCAGTCCTCCTGCGTTCCAATCGCCTCCACCCGTCGAGAACTTCCAGACTGCCCAACCAAAGCCGAGAAGTACGCATCAGAATACGCTTCTGAGACTCTTCAGCTCACCCTCAATTACTGCGGCCACACCCGAGCCTCAGAAGCGGCTTGAAGAACCAGCCGAGCTCTCGGCTTTACCTACGACACCTGGTGATATCAGAAACAGAGCTGGACCCAAGGCAGCCGCGCCTCCAATGCCTGATATGAGCGCGAAGCCCATTATGAATATTCAAACCTCACAACACAACAAACCAGGGAATACGTCCGCTACAGTTCATGGACCTGTCAATGCGCCAGACTTCGATACGATGAAGAAGAACTCTCATCCCTCGCTCAACGGACATTCACGTGGACCTTCTCCAGCGCAGCCTAAAGTTGAGCAGAAGATGTTTGTGCCGCAACAGATATTAAAGCGTGCGCATACGCCAAAGGGATCAGCGGCCCGCCCCGTCAACAGGCCCAGTCCGCAAATGGATCCGCAAACTGCGGTGCCTACGGCAGTCTCAGCCTTCAAGCCTCAGATTCTCAAACGTCCCCAGCAACCAGCTGCCCAATTTCCTACTGAAGCTCCCATACCTGCCCCAGCCCCGACCGCACACGCGCAAGGTTTGCTGGGTCTGTTCAAGAGCCAGGCTTCTCCACCACCTGTTGCTGCACCTATTACGTCGCCGCGTCCGCAGGTCACGCAACCGGCGGAACAGAAATCAAAAACTCATGCTCAAGACTTGCTTGGTCTATTCAAGAATCCGACATCGCCCCCAATCGCACCGACTCCACCCGCGCAGATGCCGCCACCACCGCCTGCCCAATCATCGCTTGACCGCCGCGACACACTACCCAGTGATCAAAAGAGCGCACTACTCTCGCTTTTTAGTAAACCGTCGCAACCACCCTTGGCACCAGCTTCACCGATTCCACCTGCGCGTGTAGCTCAGCCACCCACCCCCAAGAACCTCATGTCTGGCGTCATTAGCCCTGTTAGCCCGCTCCCGACGGGAAGCCAGACCGGAAGCCCGGCGAATTTCGCTTCTAGGAGTAGGATATCGAGCATTGGAGATTCGTTCCCACCTAGCGTGGTCATCCCACCATCTGGAACGGCACCGACGAGTCATCCGGCTACGGCCATCTCTCAAGGGCAGAAGAATGGCTTTGGGCTTGAAGCTCATATTCCCCCGGCGCCCAATGGACTGTTGGAATCGGGCTTGGATAAGGGCAAGGCGAAGGATGAGGGGAAGAGCCCCGTTGACAAGACCTTCTTGCTTGGGTTCTTGAATGACTTTGCGAAGAAGGGTCGGTAGTATAGATTGCCGTTTGCTGGAAGCATTGCAGTAGCTGTGCTGGGATTATACCTATGTGGGTATGGGCTTCAACTTTGGATGGGGTCTGGCGTGTGCATGGGGTAAAGGTTTTCTTGGGGATGATGACCAGTTATTGGACTAGACGTTGGGAAACGACCTCGTACGTCCAAGCTACTACTATCATTCTATTCGTACGAATATGATAAAAACTGAAATGACATTGACTACTATCCAATCTTGCTATCTTCTCCTCCTCTCCTCCTCCTGACATTATTCCATCACTCTCACTTTCCTCCACCTTCCTACTCCTCCATTCCTCCCGTCCTCGCGTCCACACCAGTGACACCACCACCTCAAAACAATTCACCCCACCTCACTCCACCACTTCAAAAAGAGAAAAGTCTCACCCTCACTCCTCCCCTACTCTCCCGCCACCGAGACTGATTCGATTCGATTGGACCTGTCGCCTCGCTCTATCAACTCAACTTCAACTCCCCACGCCACACGCCACACGCCACACGCCACACGCCCGCACCATGGGAACCACGCCCATTGCCGCGCAAGCCCCTCGCTCGCTCACCCCCCTAATCCCGTACTTGCACTAACTACGGGTTGGCTGGGTAGATTGGTCCCCCGCAGACAAACAGCCCTGAGACCTGAGCCCGCGCGTCGCGCAGCCGTCGGACTTGAAGTCTTGGTATAATTCCCAGCATGTAGCATGTGTTAGAGCGGAAGGCGCTTTTGTTGGAGGTTTGGGACTTTGGAGTGTGTGTGTGCGTGGTGGGGGGGAGGGCAATTTTCTTCTCCCCCCTTTGGCTGTTGGCGGTGGAATAAAAGTGGCGGAGGAGGGGGAAAAGGGGGAGAAGAAGGGAGGACGGAACTCGGCGCCCCCAGGATCACAGTATATCGGGCAGGACCCCTCAGTCTCCCTCGGCTTGTGGCACGGAAACGGATGTATCAAATCCATACGTCTCACTATTCGCTGTATCCTCGTTTTCTTAGATGAGGGAAGGTGGTGAGGTTTTGGGGGAGGGCGTGGACGTTTGGGGTTTTCTTTTGGTAGTGGTGGTGGTGGGATAGATGAGATGGCCTTGGGATCGTGCGAGGGATTCAGCGTTGGGGTTCCTGGGTGTCAGATGTGTTGGTGTTGATATCTTGCTCGGAATGGCGGATTGTGCCATGTGGGCTTGCATGGGGGCATCATGGTAGAGGATCTTGCTTGGAACTGAGGATAGGTCGTTTGGGGAAAAGGTCGCCGTCGCCGCTGCGAAGGCGGATGAAATGGTATCTTCGGATGGAACATGGGTCATGGAAAGGTCGAGGGCGTTTGGCAAGATCGTGAATTTTTTGCTGAGCTTCGAATTTTGCGTTGGCTTGGGAATGGTTCAGTGACTTGGCTCTTGCAATAGATGGGTAGTTATCATTCAATTTTTATAACTAACTGCACCTTGTCATGATCACATGATGCTACCTGTATCCAGGTGCCTGCATTGGTAGCAGAGTTTTGATGATACGTAAGTAGAGTTGATCGATGAAGGAAGGATCAATCCAACGCCATGTTCGTTAACTTAGTTGGTTTTGCGTCTTTCTTCTCCTGAGTCCTTCGCGCATGTCTTGTTGGTGCATTCATCTTGAGCAACTCGAGCCTGAGGTATCTACGTCAGTGTGCAGCGAAAAATCGGTGCTCGAATCATCAATACATGTACGAAGGGCAGACCGTATCAGTTTCAGGCGAATTGAAAATGGCGAATACTTGACTCTTCCAACGTAGTCTACCTATTGTAAAGTACATGTCCCAAAGCAGTGCGTCTTCAAACCAGTTAAAAGAAGGGTAAAAGTAGCTCCCCCTCCCACACATGATAACATTTATCTGATTCTTGGGAAAATAAAGTGCTGAGAAATAATATACCTCTTTAAGCTATTTCGATTTCCCAACTAGGATCTAGAACTATGCAGCTTCAGCGCCCATGGAACCCTCGCCATCCCTATTCTGACCGAGAAATAACCAACTAAGAAATCGCAGTCCGGACGAATTACCATGGGAGGGAACACCATGAAACCAAGCCACAAGGCGATGTTTTATGAGCAAAACCTCATTAAACGTTGAATAGCGTTCAGCTCATCGCTCTTTACAAAGATTACCTACTAAAGTCAGGGAGGCGGGAGTGATGATTAGTATACATTTTTATGCGCCTTGCTTACTGAAGTCTCGCTATTGACTACCGCGCTCATTTCCGGCGGCGAGTCGCGGAGGAACAAGAAAGACGCAGATGGTTTGCATAGGTAAGGACCTTGGTAGTCTCGTCGGAGGGTGAAAGATTGTGTACGTGCTGGGGAGGAGTTAAGCATGTCGGCTTTTATGCCTTAAGTAAGTGAAGGCAAGGACGAACTTTGCACCGACTGCATTGGCTTGGTCCGGCATGGATTTTGTAAACACGAGGGTTTTGTATAAGGAGGGAAAGCTGCTGCTTGGTGTGGCAGATATTTAGTTACTGAACGCACTCTACATTTCAACTTCTTACTCACCCCTGTCCTTCAGAATTCGAGCAACTCTCTTCGCCTGATCATAATATCGCCACAACCGATTCCAAAATGAAGACCTTCGAAGCACATGCCGATTTCAACCCTGAGAAAGACGTTCCGTCTCTCGAAGGAAAAGTGATTTTCATCACTGGTGGTACGTTGTATCCTTCCCATTAATATTTGCACACCAAAGTATGTTCCTCAATGACCTATAATCAAACTGACATATATCACCGTCTAGGAACCACAGGTATAGGCGCATCTTCAGCGCGAGTTTTCGCCGCCCAAAACCCCTCCCCATCTACATCTCCGGCCGTAATCGCAAAGCCGGCGAAACAGCCATCTCCTCAATTCGCGAGACACACCCGGACGCCTCCCTCTCATCCATCCCCATGGATCTCACATCAATGGCATCCGTTAAAGAAAGCGTGACCGCAAACTTCACCCACACGCGTCTCGACATCCTCCTACTCAACGCCGGAATCATGAACGTCGGCCCAACCCTTAGCCCCGACGGCTACGAAATCCAATTCGCAACAAACCACCTCGGCCACGCAATGCTAACCCAATGCCTTCTCCCAACCCTCCTATCCACCGCCGCGCTCCCAAACTCCGACGTGCGTGTCTTAACCACCTCGTCGATGGCCTACAGCGCCCATCCCCCAGGCGGCATTTCCTTCGCTGAGCTCGACGCCCACAGCCCGATGAACCGCACCATGATGGGCGGCTTCACACGCTAAACTCGCAAACGTCCTCTTCGCTTCCGAACTCGCTCGTCGCCATCCAGAGATCACTTCCATCTCGCTGCACCCGGGGCTTGTCAAGACCGACCTGGTGGGTTCGCAGTCTACCTTAACTCGCTGGCTCATCTCTGGTGGGAGCTGGATACAGGGTGTCAAGCTCCTCGAGCCCGAGCAGGGCTGCTGGAACTCGGTGTATTGTGCCGCCGTGGCTAAGAAGGAGGACCTGAAGAACGGGGGGTTTTATTATCCTGTCGGCGCGGACATAACGGATACTTTGACTAAGGTGGCTAAGGATGAGAAGTTGGCGGCGCAGTTGTGGGAGTGGACGCAGGGTGTTTTGGCTAAGTTTTGAGCGGATATGGGGTTGGAGGTTGTGTGAAAGATGGAGTTTCTGGCTTTTGGGATAGGGGTATTGGGAATATTGATATGAATTTTGTAATATTGTAGAATGACGCGCGTGCTAGATTATCATCAATTTCTTTGTACTGTCATTTCATACCCTCCTCATTCTACGGAACAACCCCTTAGCGGAACACTAACCTCTTCTTTAGTACCCTGATTGATCCCACGTACATAAACAGAGTTACAGATATGATGTTACTGTTGCTTAGGCAATTCTAAAGTGATGTGAGATTGCAGCTAGAAAAATACAGCAGTTTTGGCAGGTTGTCGATCAAACTGTTCGCGGCGACAGTTCGCGCACTAGCTTGTACCCTCTGCTCGCGAGTTTCGGAGCTATTGGGCGAAGGTCTAGTTGACAAAGTTTATGTTTCTAGGTTTTAAGACTGAAAACAGAGGTAATCTGTAGCAGTATTCTATATTAAGTAGTAACTAGGCTAGAAACAGTTAATAACGTTACATTACCCTTATCTTACCCCTTATAATGTTACTCTCACCCCTTACTATCCTTTTAATAATAGGTGGGGGAAGGAGGTAACGATATAAGGCGGGTAGATAGGGGTAAAGGGGGCGCTGCTTACTCTTTTAAGCCTATATTCTACCGTATTAGAATATTTACACGTATACCCTCTGTTTGCGGGTGGTGCAGATGTTTACGCAGTTCACAATACGGCTAAGATTCTGAGAGTTTCTGTGCCTAAGAGGCCGCCATGTCGTTTACCCAAGAGGCGCAGCGTTGAACGCACAGTCATATTACATAAGCTAGCTACCCTGCGTCACTAGGTGTCGCAATAATTCGTGCGCGCTGAGGTAAGCGAACCACCGAGATACCCCGCACCCATACAAATCCCCATACAACGAGGGTATTTTCG
>ML976982.1:1061199-1102169 GCA_010015675.1 Byssothecium circinans | reverse complement strand
GAGACTCCTTAAGGCATCTACTAAGGCAGGTCTAAAAAAGAGAGTAGCTACGCAGCGTGAGGGTAGTAGTGAGGCCTCAGGTGCTGCAGCAGCTCTGCCGCCATCTCAATCACGACACGGCCGAGCAATTAAGCTCCCAGCAAAATATAGATAGCTATATATACTAATTAGGGCCTATAGAGCTTAACACTAAAAACTCTTATGATAATAGCTATTGTACGTGGCTCAATAGCTTCATGTTGTAGTGTTGATTTTGGTGTTCGGAGCGGGCGTTACGCCGTCCTGGGCGTTACGCCGTCACGCAGGGTAAGCCACGTCAATACTGGTGCCTAAGAAGACGAGCATCCCGCAACTCTGTTACATCGTATACAGCTTCCTTGATTTCTACATTACTCCAACGTCTCATTTCACGGCTCTCCATGCCACTCAAGCGCCAGAATAGCTCGATCGCGGTAAAGAGACGCAAGACCACCCTCAACTGGGACGGGTCACGGGTCAGAACCGAAGAGGATACGTGCAAGCGGTTCAAAGGGCCTGCACACAGCAGACGTCTCCCAAGAACCGTGGCGGAGTATGTTTATGAACCCTTGAAGTCACAAACATCTATTCGTATTCTGGAACTTCTACCTGGCAGAGAAGACGACTATATTCAATGTCAACTACACATTACGACTCTGGATGAAGCACCGCAGTATGAAGCCATGTCTTATGCCTGGGGCAGCCCGTCCGACAAGAAAGCGATCATCTGTGACGGCAGGAAGGCGAAGATTCCAACGAACCTTCGTGATGCTTTACAGAGAGTACGAGATCCCCTGAAGGTGAAACGCTTCTGGGCCGATGCTATATGCATCAATCAGTCTGATTCAAAAGAAGTTGGACATCAAGTACGGCAAATGGCATCAATATATTCTGCCGCGGAGAGAGTCATTGTATGGTTGGGCTTGGGAAACCCTTTCAAATTCTTCGATCAAGATGAGGACCTCTCTACGCTTATCCAACGCTTCTGCGAACACCCCAAGAGTAGCACCGACTCGGAGGAATCTCGCCCAAGTACTGCGATGACAGACGCTAGTGTTGAAACGTACTCTTTCTTCTCTGCCTTGGGAGAACTCTTTCAACAGCCGTGGTTTGACCGCTTGTGGGTGGTTCAAGAGGCCGGCCTGGCGAAGTCAGTGCTTGCATTATTTGGGGATCAGGACCAAGAGATAGACTTCGACGACTTGATTCGCCTTTCTCTTAAAATTAGAGTGGAGCAACCCGACGTTGCTAATTACTATGGTATCGTACCGTCGGATTTGTTTCACGCTTTTCCGGAAAAGGAGCACTATAGCACATCACATCCATCATCTATCGATAAGCCGGACTTCCTCGATATGCTTGAGAAAACCAGAGTGCAACTTGCTTCTGACCGACGGGACTTTGTTTTCGCGTTATTAGGACATCCCAGCGCGCAAATTAGCGGTGGCCTAATTATCGAACCCGACTATCAAAAGTCTCACTGGGAAATATACCATGAGCTCGCCATCACCCTTCTGCAGCAATCGCAAAATCTACGCGTTCTTTCTGCAGTGCGTCACCTTGACGAAGACAACCTTACTAGAGAATATCCATCATGGATACCAACCTGGGAACGGACAAACACCATCAGCTCTGTGGGTGTTTTTCAATATGATTGTGACAACCCGGAGGCACATGCTGGATTCCCTCGGAGTTTGCAGTTCACAAGGGCAAGCACGATGTTACAGGTGCAAGGCTTCGCGTTTGACACAATTGACGAATACACCAACGAGTTCCGGTTTGAGACACGACGACGTCCGGTGGGAAAGCCTTCTATCGATGAGTGGCCAATAGCAGCCGCGATGGCCTTGAGAGCATTTTCTATGATGTCGACGCAGGAGAAGCTCTACGAACTTGTCATGGCCCTAGCGTGTTTGTTTCCTAGCACCTTTCGGGTAGAACAAGATCTGAAAGACTTTGCGGCATTTCGGTTACAGCTGTTGACACGGACATCCGATCCAAAACATGCTGGACCTTGCGAAATTTTACCAGAAGGATTAGCGGCGGCCGAGGAGGCGGCCGAGGAAGGTAGTGCTCAAGCTTTTCTTGCAGACTGTGAGGATATAGTTAGTGGGAAAAGATTGTTCACAACTAGAAGTGGCCTCATTGGTACTGGTCCTACTTTACTCCGCTCCGGTGATATTTGTTGTATTCTGTTTGGAGGCCACGTCCCATTTCTCTTACGCCGAGTGGGATCAGCATATAGGTTAGTTGGGGAGATATACATCAGAAAGGTAATGCAAGGTGAAGCAGTGGTAGATTTGGAACTAGGTGGTATGTATCGCACTCAAACTTTCAACATTTTCTAGGATTTTGTTGTCTGCCGAATTTCCCAAAGTATTGGAACAAGGTTCCACTTGTAGTATGACTGCTATAGGAAGCCGAGTAGGAATTGGGTGGCAGCAATGCATTGTATTATCTATCGGGCTGTGTTATTGTTTCTTGTCCGGTGTAGTGACGTTAATATCCACTAGAGAGCTGCGTGTTTGCCAGGCCGTTGACCGTGCTGACCGTATGAGGAGGCGACGAGCATTCCTTCGACTCATCTGGACTGAACGCATATATTCAACCAGCTAGTGGGCTATACTGCTGCCACAATAAGCGACAGCATCGCTGGCTGCAGCGAGTCATTCATTCATTCGTTCATTCATTTAATCCTACACATCTGTAGGTAACCTCTTGACCATCTTGCCAGGCGTGCGACAGTATCGCGTAGGGCGAGACTACATCGTCACCGGTAAAGCTGAGCCCGCAGTCACGGCCGCGCTTCAGGGGCCGCATTGCAACGTGAGGGTAGCAGATGGGTGTGCGGTAGGCTGCTGCGTACACCGAGTACGACCTAAGCTAGAGTACAATGTATTGAAAGATGCTTGGGGTTATCTCGGCAGAGATCAATTCGCGCTCTTTTGGACCGCTTTGAAGAGGCGTCCACAGCCTCGCGGCTACTTTTTTACTTTTTAGTAGTGCCGGAGGCCTGCCTCTATGGCTTCAATAGAGATGCTTAACCAGTTGCGACAGGAATGCAAATCTTAGTAGTACTCTCCCAGCGCAACAGGCTGGTTTTCGCATTGAAAGGAAGCTTTTTTGTGAATCGTGTAAGAAGATTTATCGCAAGCGTTACGCCGCTGAAGAAATAGTGGCAAGATCTGATTTAAGTTGGATTTGTTCGAAATAACAACATGTGGAGAAGTTCTGATGCTTCAAAGTCTAAGTACCTGAGATTTTCCCCCTTACGGTGGTTGTTCCGTTACGCGTGGAAGCACGTTACTTCTAGATAGAGCGCGCTTAGAGCTTTTTGCTATTGCGGAGATTTGAGAGATGATGTGGGCAATGCAGGTGTTTGTGGAGGTTGGAAGGTCAAGAAAAGAGCTAAACTTAGGTTTTAAGAGCAAGTACATTAGTCTCACTCGGTTGGCAATCACAGTTCATGTTCACAGCCTTTATATATTCTGCCCTGACGACTTCGAAATTCCCCCCAACTTCATTCCCTAGTACTTCCAATTTAAACGCAAATCTGATGACGTAGTACGTTGGGCCATATTCTTCATGCGTCTCTTTCTTCGAAATTTCCCCTCCATCTGGTATCCTCTAACCCACTGTACGTATCGAACGCAAAGTGTATGGAGATTACGATGACGGCAACAAGGAAGAAGTGTGCAGTTATAATACCTGTAATACCCAGATCCTCCATGCTGGCGGTATGTATGGACCATGCAGGCATTTGAGCGTGCTGAGGTGTTGTGCTTTGTTATGGCAGAGAACGCGGGACAGTAAAAAATAGATGTAGCGTGAGGTAGGAGGCGAGGAAGGGTGTGTGAACGCTGAAACGTCCTGCCTGGTAACTGCTTTATATATAGGAAGAGACTTTGCAAAGATTGTTAGCTAACACATGGCTCATACCTGCATTCACAACTAGTTGTGTATCAACAATGTTCCGATGTCGTCTGGTAAGTTTCCTTTGATTCACTTCCTCAAATCATTTCCGGCACTACCGACGAACTTCTATCGGTCTCCAAACTCCTTGTTGAAAGCCCTACCAATCACCATCCTCCTCACCTCACTCGTTCCTGCCCCAATCTCATACAACTTGGTGTCTCTCAATATCCTCCCCACAGGGACCTCATTCATATACCCCATACCACCCATCAACTGCACTGCATCGGCCGCCACTTCGCTCGCCCTTTCTGCGGCGTACAAGATCGCGCCTGCACAATCCTGTGTCCTGACCTCTGGGGTTTCGTGCGATTCATCGACCGCGCGGGCCACTGAGTAGGTGAATGCGGACGACGCTCTGTACTTGGTATACATGTCTGCAAGCTTTCCTTGTACAAGTTGATTGTGTGCAATTGGTTGACCGAACTGTTTACGTTGGTGGGTGTATGGGAGAACGGCATCAAGGGAAGCTTGCATGAGGCCCAGGGGTCCGGCCGATAGCACTAATCTCTCTAAGTCGAGGCCTTCCATGAGGACGCGTACACCCTTGTTGACCTCGCCGAGAACGTTTTCGTTTGGTACAAAGACATCTTCAAAGACGAGTTCACCCGTGTTGGAGCCGCGCATGCCGAGTTTGTCCAGTTTTTGTGCGACGGAGAAGCCTTTCGTGGAGGTTTCTACTATGAACGCTGTAATGCCTTTCGATGCAGCGTCGGGCCGTGTTTTGGCGTACACTATGATTGTGTGGGCGTCAGGCCCCTATTATTGTGTTAGTGTGGTACCAGATAGGCACATGAAGTCAGTCCTACATTTGTAATCCACATCTTTGTCCCGTTGAGCAAATAACCTCCGTCCACCTCTTTTGCCGTCGTCTTCATGCTCACGACATCGCTACCGGCCGAGTGTTCCGACATTGCTAATGCGCCAATTTGCTCTCCCGATATCAGTCCTGGTAGGTATTTGGCCTTTTGTTCGGGTGAGCCGTTGAGCATCAGCTGGTTGACGCAAAGCTGGGAGTGCGCGGCGTAGGAGAGGGCGATGCTGCCTACAATTTTGTTAGACTCCAATACAATATCTTAGTCTAAGACCAAATTAAAGGGCTCATCGTTTAGACGTACCGCTCGCCCGGCTCATTTCCTCCATCACCACACAATGCGCCTGGTAGCCCATAGCCAGCCCACCGTATTCCCCATCCGCCGTCATACCTAGAAAACCAGCCTCCCCGAACTTCTGCCACATCTCGTTTGGGAACTCATTTATACGGTCGGTTTTTGCGGCGAATTCTTCGGGAATCTCTCGTCCTGCAAGGCCGTTCTGTCAGCGGTTGATTGCGGACCTTTCATGGTTTGAAGTCAAGGAGAGAATGTGGAATGTATCGTGCTGACATTTCTAGAGAAACACGTACGTGTAAATTCCTGCACTCTTTCCCTCAGCTCATCGAGGTCTGACTGGGTAGGCGGTTCAAAGCCTTTGGGATGTTTAGTGGATGCATGGCGTTTGGAATGGACAAATGCGGCGCGGGGCTGGTGTCTGCACAGCTGGCGCACACTGCGCGTGAAGAGTCTGGGTGCTATTGAAGCCATTGTATATATTTGCAAAAATTCGGAAGTGAATCAAGAGGAGGAGGTTTGCTGAAAGTATAACACGAATGAAAGCCGCGGTTCGGTCAGACGCGGCCTTGAGAAAGGGCACGGACCAATGATGCGGAGGGCTGAAATGCCGTGTCTAGCCTCACATCTCCCACCGCTGTGGACCGCGACCTTCAATCGTCTGTGATGGATACAGTATTTACAGCTCATCCACCTTCTTCATCGGCCGTCCATTGCACTCGCCAACGTCCAGTGCCACCAGGAATCGTGACACGCAGTTGTATGCCGCAATCGTCGCCGTTAGCTCGACTACCTGCTTGTCGCTCAGGAATCCCTTCAATGCCTCCGCGACACCATCATCAACCTCCACGCCTCTCGTCATCTGATCCGTGTACCTCAACACAGCCCATTGCTCATTTGTTAGGCCCTCCTTCTCGCCATCTACTTCCTCAACCGCATTCCCTTTTTTAAACGCTTCGACTGTGAACGCAGTGTGTAACCCTTCTTTGCTCACTCCACCCTTCAGCGCGAGTGCAGCGTGTACGTCCCATTCGTGGACTGCGTGGTTTAGAACTGCGACGCGCGAGATGGAGAGCTCTTTGATAGCTTCGGGGACGCTATTCTTGGTGCGAATCGCGCCGATGAAGCTGTTCCAGCCATCCGCCACCGCTGTGTTGTGGAGGAGCGCTAGATCGAGCGGAATGAGTGGCCGCGGCGCTCTTCGGGCGGCTATGCGGTCGTAGATGGGCTTATCGGCTTCCGTGGGAGCTTCTTTCGGGGCGTAGGGAACGCGCATCTTGAGGGTTGCGACGGTGGTGAAGGGTCGAAGCTCGAGAGGAAGCTGGATGGCCTTGGAGAGTGAAATGGGAAAGCGACGGTAAGATTGGGGGCGAAGACGCACGGGAATGAAGTATTGTGGAGCGGAGACTCATGGCTTCTAGCTGATGGCGCTCTAGCCAGAAGCTTCCCCGCGGTACTGATCCTCGGTAGATGTCTTTTCGAGATATTATCCACCATTGACGATTTTGGCAGCATTTTTGCATCATCTCACGTTGGATCACTTCACCGCGGTTTTGGAGGAACTGATTGGTTGACGAAATTCAATATCTACATGTCGAAAGACCGCATGCTATGCTAAAATCATACCGACCACATCATCTAGGTACAGCGAAGCCCAACTCAAAACTCCAACAACATCCATAATGCTCATGTTATTCTTCCTGATCTCTACAACCGCGCAACACCCTCCATGGGCGCAGTCTTGCCGTCTCTCGGAGCCAACCGCACATTGTACGTCAGATCTAGTGTCGCCTTCGGGTCGTCCTTCTTGGGGATAAAGTCAATCAACAGGTCGTCCTTGACAGCAAAGACAGTGTCGTTGGTGACGTAAGGGTCATCGCGAGGATAGATCTGAGTAGTGACCGGCTTGTATCCCTCAGCCGTCATCATGAGATGAATGTGCGCGGGCCTCATGGGATGTCTGTCCAACGCTTTGAACAGCTCACCAGCCGCACCATCGGTAGGCAGCGAGTATGCAGTCGGCTTGTAGCAGTAGAACCAGTACTCGCCCTTCTCATTTGTCCTGAACTTTCCACGCAAGTTGTTCGGTGTCTGGTTCTCCGGATCCTGGAAGTCGTACTTGCCGTTGGCAGAAGCTTGCCAGATATCAATGACAGCGCCGGGAATCGGCTTCTTGGTATCCAAATCGGTAATCACACCATGCATGAGCGTGGTCTGGCCATTGGGAGCAGGGTCTTGAATGATGGTCCCACCGTTTTCACGGAACGGCGCATTCGGTGACCAGAACGGGCCTAGGATGGATGAAGACGTGGGTTCCTCGCCTGACTCGTTCACGTGCTTGTGTGCAATTTCATCGACAAGAGACTCGAGGCCTAGGACGTCGGACATGCGGTGTGCTTCGTTGCGGGTGGGTGTCGTTGTTTGGCCGATCAGGTTGACGAAGTGGACACCGGCCATCCACTCGTCGACTGTGAGCTCGACTTCGCGGGTGAAGTCGTGGAGGTGTCGGATCAAGGAGGTCATGACGACACGGAGGCGAGGGTCGGTTTTGGGGCCCATTGCATTGATGACGGAGTCGGTGAAGTTGGGATCGAAGCGGTGCGGTGCTGAGCCGCCTTGCGCGTTGTTAGAAGACATTGTGATGTGGTATGATGTTTGGGAGACTCGAAGGGAGGCAAGAAGAGGTGAGAATTGGGTTTGAAAGCTGATCAGGCTCGAACAAAGTACAGAATCAAAAGCTGGGATGGATGAAGAAGTGGCAAGCAGACGGCGAATCCCTCTTATATATTACCAACCGCTCTATATCCTCTCATATTCAAGACCCGTACTAACCGCCCGAATAGTCTCAGCCTGCATTCGTATCAACCCATCGCCAACCCATTCCCCCAGTTCCTTCATGAACGGCGGCACGCGCTACGGCATACGCATCGGCTTCTGCGGGCAACGTCACGAAATTTGTCCTTTTGACGCGCGATAGTTGCCGAACTTTTTGATGCGGGGCAGATGCTAAGACGTTGGTACAGCGAATCAGATGAAGCCTGTTACGGGATAAAGGACGGGTAAGTATTTATCCAGAGCTTGGACGTATATGCTCGCGGATGCCCCGCCTTCGGTTTGGAGCTCGGAGGAGCCAAGACGGCGTTGGTTTGGAGGGTTACGAAAAATGTTTGAGTGCGATTGCAATTGTCCCTTTTCTCACAATCTTGAGTGAAGTCGCAATTGTAAAGTTTGGAGAAAAAGGATTCGGCTCAGCAAAATGGTGAAGCACCATCTCATGATTGGGACCTGGACGCCCCCGGGGGTCATCATCACCGTGGCTTTCGATGACGAGAAGTTAACACTGGAATTGGTCAAGAAGACGGAGATCCCTCAGGATGAGCCCATCAGTTGGATGGCTTTGGATGTACGTTGACTTCTTCAATTGGGCATTTCCGATGAGCGATGCGCTCAAGTACAGTGACAATGGCTAACACGAAACCTTGGCGGAATTCAGCATCAAAAGAAGAATATCTATGGCGCATGCATGAAGAAATGGAGTTCGCATCGCATAGACAGTCCTAGTGAGATTGTGCATACAGGGAGTTTTGAGATAGGCGGACATGGTGAGTTCAACCCCTCATACTCTGAATTGTCACGATTGCGAATCTATAATCAAGTCAATAAAGCTAACCGTGAACATGCAGCAAAGGCCAATGTCGCAGACACAAGAACCCGCGCGATTTTCCTCCTCCCCGCCCGTAAACCCCCCTACGCTGTGTATTGCAACCCCTTCTACGAGCACGCCGGCTATGGCAATATCTTCTCCGTCGACTCCTCCGGCGCCTTGTCCCAAAACATACAAAACTACGAATACTCTCCTCAGTCCGCCATTCATGGCATGGTTTTCGATCCCACGGAGACATATCTCTACAGTGCGGATATGTGGGCGAACCGCATATGGTGTCATAAGAAGATCGATGACGAGGGGAGGGTGGAAACGGTGGGTTTTACTGAAGCGGATGGTGAAAAGGATCATCCAAGATGGGTGGAGGCCCATCCAAATGGAAAGTTTTTGTATGTGCTTATGGAGGCGGGGAATCGCGTTTGTGAGTACGTTGTTGATCCAAAGACGCGGTTACCTGTGTATACCAATCGGTGGTGGCCTTTGATACCGCCAGGTACGTGCAATGCCCCTTTTCTCCGCTTTCCATCCTCCATGGATGATCGGATTTCTAAACTCTATCTCGAACAGGCATCCCCAACCCCACAATGTACCGCTCCGACGTCGTATTCCTGACGCAATCTACCAACTACCTCTTCGCCACCTCGCGCGCAAACTCGTTCGACCTCACAGGATACATAGCCGCCTTCTCGATATCACCTTCTGGTGCCATTGACCGCCAGATCTGCCTCAACCCAACGCCTACGAGTGGTGGACATTCGAATGCGGTCAGCCCTTGTCCGTGGACGGATGAGTGGCTGGCGCTTACAGATGACGAGAAGGGTGGGGTGGAGATTTATAGGTGGCATAAGGAGTTTCTTGCACGGGTTGCGAGATTGGAGGTTGGGGAGAAGGGGTTTGGGATGAATGCTGTTTGGTATGATTGAGGCATATGTGAGGGGGGGAAATAGATCAATTGGAGAGTTAGCTGTGTGTGAAGTAGCATACGTGAAGCGATGGGTGGAATGTTGTCGAAGTCTGCACGCACTCTACATGTTGGGACATTTTAGCCCACCACGCGCCCGCGGATATAATCGATCTCACAGACAATGTTGATTTTTTATTGTGCCTGCGCACATCTTGTCGAACCCATCTGCACTACTCTGTATGAGACTTGGCTTCAAATTCGGCTCAACAGGCCGGCGGTTTAATCATGTATGCCTTCACCATTCTGCGCCCCTCGGTCGGAACTCGGAACGATGAAGGAGAGATGATTCCGGATCGTGGGGTGTGGACATGACGCTAAAATTAGTGGGAATGGCATGGTGGGGTTCATTTATCCGGCAGATGACATCGGCGGGGATAACAGCTCCAAGTGAACTTCGTCGAAGTCGGCAACTTTAAACTTCTCATTTATGAAACCTTCTTCAACATTGACAATTGAACCCAACTCTCCTTGAAAATCGGTAACACGTTGCATGTCGTCTTTAAATCTTATACCTTCATCAAGTGATCGCTTTTCGCCCTCCAGTCAAGATGGCGTCCTCAAAAGCTACCCCCGGCATTCTGTATGTTACAATGCAGCCCAAAGAAGCCCTCCCAGAAGCTCGATTTCACGATTGGTAAGTAACGTACCATCACATCTAGCACTCTCCTCTCCCATAAACGTCTTCCCTCTTGCCTCACTAACCTAACAAAACTCCCTAGGTACAACAACGAACATGGACCCGGCCGTCTCCGCCTCTCCTTTTGCAAAAACGGCTTCCGATACCACGCCGCTGATCTGGGGTATGCGAAAGGGTCCCAAGAAAAGCCGGAATGGATGGCCATTTACGACATCGAGGATATGAATTATCTGACACAAGATGTATACACAAGGCTCAGAAAGGCGCCGGTGCAGAGTCAGAGGGAAAGAGATACAATGAAAGATATCCACGTTGATCGACGATTTTACGATTTCTTGGGCGATGAGTGGTCAGGCGGCGACTACAAGACACTAGAGAAAGTGGAAAATGAAGGCGAGGGAAATGTCATGGTTGCCGTGTACTTGACGCTCCAATCCGGCTCAGCCGAGGAAGAAAAGAGCAGGGAAGAAGAACTCGCGAAGTGGTATAAGGAGGAACACGTCCCGCTCTTACAGAAAGTTCCTGGATGGAGGAGGACGAGGAGATTTGTAACGAGTTCTCTGGATATCGCGGAGGGGAGGGAGAAAGTGTTTCTGAGTCTACATGAGTATGCGCCGAAGAACGGGTTAGGTGGGGAGGAGTTTAAGAGGGCGACGGGTACGGAGTGGAATGATAGGATTTATAAAGATGTTGTAGCGAGTAAGAGGAGGAGGGTGTATGATTTGTACTACACGTTTGGACCTGCTCCGCGAGATCTTAAATCGCTTTCGAGCCCGGATGCTATTGAAGCGGAATCCACAGATGGCGCGACGAAGACGCATCCGCATAGCACGGGGCCCGTCATTGAATCCTTCATTACCACATCGGACGGCGTAATCCTCCCGTATCACCTCACCGGATCTACCTCTCCCGATGCTCCCCTCCTCATTCTTATCAACTCTATCCTCGTGTCGCACGAAATCTGGGCTGATTTTACTTCCTCCTTTCTGGCACTCTCGAAGAACAAATACCGCGTCATACGTTACAACACGCGCGGTCGTTCCAGTCTACCCGAGTCGGCGAAGCAGCCTGTTACTGTCCACATGCTGGCTGAAGATGTGGTTACGATTATGGATGCACTCCGCGTAAAGAGCGCTTCTGTTGTTGGGGTTTCTCTCGGTGGAGCCACGGCGTTGAATACGGCGTTAAGGTACCCGAACAGAGTAGACGCCTTTGTGGCGTGCGACACTAATTCCCTTGCTCCGCCAGGGAATCCCAAGGCGTGGGGTGAACGTATCGAAATGGCCGAGAAAGAGGGCGCGGTATCGTCCTCTTCTTCTGAGCCCATCGTCGGGGAAGAACTTGCGGAAGCCACAGTCCGTCGCTGGTTCGTCAAGGAGTCTTATGATGATCCCGAACTTTCGAAGAAGATTGCCACTGTCAAAGAGATGGTTCAAACGAATTCACTTCCGGGGTTTAAGGATAGTGTGAAAGCGTTGTACAAGTACGACTTTAGGGAGCAGATGAAAGAGTTCAAAGGCAAGGGTGCGTTTCTTGTGGGCGCTGGCGATGGCGTGCTGCCGAAGACTATGAAAGAGATGGCAGAGGGGCTAGGTAAGGGAGCTGAGTTGAAGATTGTGGATGGGGCAGGGCATTTGCCTATGGTGGAAAAGCCGGAGGAGGTTGCGAAATTCGTCGCTAAGTTCTTGGAGAGTTAGTGAATGCATATGGAATGTGATTGTAGTTTTAGACGAAGCTTTCAGACCCCGATGGAGAATCTCGTACGTATCTTCCACCTTCGTGCAGAATCATTGTTTTGAATTTCGTCACTTTTACTCTCCGAGTGGAGTGGAACGTAATCCTTAGCTTACTGATGATGATGAACATAAAATATTTCCTCAGGTTGTCAAAGACGATTTCATAACCTATCTCCAGCTATTTACATGGCGTCATGTAGGACGAGCCTACTCCAAAGAACTATAACAACTGGCCTTTAGAGGTTCTTCCGTCATCACTATGTCGTGAAAAGTGAGTGCACAATATGATTTCTATATCCGACTGTTTTTGCAGTTCATAAAAAACATTAAAGGGTTTTTATCCATAGTAATAGGGTAGAAATTTAGTGGTGCTTTCCAATTCCCAAATCGTAGGAAATCAGGAATCTAGACAGTTGAAACACGACCCCGATCCAGCGATCAAAACGACAGTTTCGGCACAATCATTCGAAGATCTTAGGTATACGTTGTTTGAAAGCTCGTAGGAACTTGCCTCAACTACAACTCTTCGCCTTTCCACCTCCAAATACAAAGTCCAGGGCCCTCAACATGCCAACGAGAAATGCCCAGCCACCGTCACAATATCGCATATCATTTGTGTCTTCGAGCACTAGCACTGCTGGAAGCTAGGTTGTCAATAAGACGAAACCACTCCCATACCGACCCTCGAGGCTTTTAAAAGTGCCCTGGGCTCATCCTTCTGCAGTGCTCTAGCCGACGAAAGACAGGGAAGAAACCAGCCGCTGGTTTTAGCCGAAGTGGGAGAGTTACGAGATAGAATTCGAGCTGCAGGAAAGGGCAACAACGCTCTCGAACCTGTCGTCCAAACATGCAAAGCGTCCGTAGCGCTTGAAGCGTTAAACTAACTACGTCGCTGCATTCCAGCCGACTGGAGTAACATCTACCAGCACCTCCCCCCAAAGGCCGCTGGCCCCCCCTTCTTTTTCCCGAACAGAACTAAATTCCGACCCACCAAACGCACATCCCATAAACGCCACAAACGTCCGCGTCCCCAAGCTCCTTAGCTAGTTTCGAAAAACCCATCGCGTCCCTCCAATCTCTAGCTAGACGCTGCCGAGACCATCGTTCCACCCATAGACGACTCGTGCAAAGTTCCCAACCACCTTCCGTCCAACCTACCGAACGACACGACAGAAGCCCTAAAAGCAGTGCAAGCCAAGCTCGCGAGGCGTCTGGACGTTAATCTGTTCATCTTCATCTCTGGTTTTATAGGCTGGGTGATGCGCTGTGGCCGGGACGTTGGCTGTGCTTTTCCACCACCGCTGCGCTGGTATTGCTTGATGATGATGATGATGATGATGATGGCGATGATGATGATGATGGCGATGATGGCGATAGACTTAACACGAGGCGGGAGAGCTATCATAGATTCGGTTTTTTCAAACTAAACGTTGTGGACTGCGCAAGGTGGCTTCGACGAGTACGCTTTTCAAAAGGAACTGGGTACGTTGGACTTTGCGGCCGGAAGGATGATTGCGTCGCAGTCCCCTGATGGGGGGAATGTAGGTCGGAAAGGTGAAGCGATGGGATGTGAAGGGCGTTTTGAGTGAGATGTGAGAGGATACGGAAGTATGGTGAGCTTCTTCACCTACATCCATTCGTTGAAAGTCGGGTAATTAACACATTTCACACTTTAGGTTCGACGGGGCTGGGAAACGCAAGTTATGTCAACAATTATTCATATCCATCTGCAACGATTCATGAATGTATATTTGCTATATGAGACATGATCCAGATAGCTATAGAACTCCGATGAACTGTGCTGTACATGGTAAGATATGCTGACTAGAACGAGTCTTGTGTTTTCCCATGGAAAACAAACAAGATAACTGTCGCGACTATGACCGTAAATCCGCACTCTATATAATCCCCCCTCTTCCACTCACCGCATATCTAGAAACTGCTCCCACACTCCATACCGCCCCTTCACGTCCCAGGCAGCGGTAACTTTGCACCATCGTACTCGCCATCATCCGGAGCAACACCATACTCCGGCTTGTCTTCCTCTTTTAGCGACTCTGGGTCAATGTATCGGCACGTCAGGGCAAACCGTAGCTTCCCACAGTGTTCTACAGAATGCTCATAGTACTTCTGTAACTCTGCACCGTGCATCATGACAATGTCTCCGTGTTGGAGCGTCATCTGGATAGCGTCACGTGCAGTGCTTCCCTTGGCGAGCTTGAGCTCATTGGGCAGTTCTCTTAGGCGCTTGTTGTAGGCATTCTTGTCCGAATCCTGGAGGGCAAGGAGGGAAGGTAGGAGCTCACGGCGCTTTTCTTCTTGTGTGCTTCCGGGGAGCGGTGGAGAGGTGTCGTACACACCTGCTTTGGAGACGCCATTGAAGTAGCGCTGCTTCATGCGGATGTGCATTGTTCCGGTGTCTCCGAGGCTTAAGGTTGCGATCGTGGGTCCAAGGCCCGTCTCGCCATCGTCGTGGTACGAGATCTTCTGGTTCTCGAAGTAGCCTAGAGCGAGCACCTCGTTGAACTCCTTCTCTTTCCACTCCGCGCTGATGGCTTCCATCGTCCTGCCGGTCTCTTGCGTGAGAATATACTTTGCGGCCCAGTTGAGACGGCTCCGCGAGCTGGTGATCGGTCGCGCAGATCCAGTGAAGGGCGCAGAAGCCGTTGCCGCGATGAACTTGTAGGGCATGCCATAGTTCACCACATAGTGACGGGTGAAGTAGTCATGCCCCATCGGCCGGCGTGCAAGACCGATATCGACACGCTGTAGATCCTCGTACATGTCGTTGGGTCCACCAGCCTCTTCAATGATTGTTTTATTGGCGATCATGTGGATGATGAAACCCTCGACACCAGGAATCTCAAACCGATTGATGCGGTAATTATGAGCGAAGGATACGGACATCTTGATATCGGGGAGATGTTTGTCGCGAGACATAGTATATGCCGCACTCACTGGGTTGAAAGCATCGTGGACGGTTGCGGCGGGAATCAATGTGTGCGGTGGTCGCTTCTCGAACAAGCAACCCGGTGTCGCACACTTCCATCCTGTCCAAGAAAGCCGCGAAGTGCAGCGTCCACACTGGGGGCACACTATGCCCGACCAGTGCGCGCGTAAGCAATCCTCTCCAGCCATGGACTGCCCGGAGAGCTCAACATCTACCGAAGCTAGAGGATAGACATGGTCGTCGTTAGGCCATCTCGTACGCTGCTTTAGGAAGCGGGGATCGTACACCAGTGACGCTTCCTTTGGCTCCGTGAAATCGCCCGTCGGTGACTGAACTTTCCAGAAGTTGGCGCAATCCCCCTCCAAGCACATCCAGCCCTGGAGGTAGACTTGCTGAGATGGTTTGCTACAAATGGAACAGGTCTGGACTACAGGAGACTCCAGTGAACCCAGCGCAGCAACTTCCGTGAACCCCTTCGGTTCCCACCATCCCGGCTTGTTCAAATTGAGCTTTTCAAATCGGTAGCGGATGAACTTCTTGCCCTTGCTCTTCTCAAACCAGATGTGCGTAGGCTTGAAGTAGTCCATGACGCAGTACGGATGCGGCATTGTGGACGGCAAATACGGATTGTTATGCGCCGTGATCATGACCACCGGATTGAACTGCCCAATGTTGTTCCTGAGAGAAAGCACAGTGGAAGTCTCCGACTGATCCCTACCTAGCGTCATAGCACCGGTCTCCTTGTCTTTCACTTGTCCGCCACCGGCACGAGAGATGACAACGTTAGCGTCCATGTAGTCGCGTGAGTGCGAGCTACCGGCAAACAAGAAGGAACGAACAAACCCACCGGTTGCGTAGGAGCCGCCATGATATGAGCGATAGTAATGCAAGGTCTCGCACAGCTCCATACGCGTATCGGCCCAGACTTCGGGGTTGCCGCCGGGTTCTGGCTTGGGATTGATATCGCGGGCTTCTTCCAACAGCTTGGCGATGTTGTATAAGTGTGCATCAAACTGACTACAAGACGGGGAGGTGTTGGAACCAGTGCTCTCTGGAGGAGATGGCGCAGTCCATGGAGGATGCGTAGGAAGCGTCGGCTGGGCGAGTTCGACGGAGGGAGCTGGATAGAGTTCAGGTTGAGTCACTGAGAAGAAAGATGGCTGCGGCTCTAGGAGTTGGCTTGAGCTAGGAGGACCAAGTTGGCTCTGGAGCTGCGCAAACTGTTCATCCTCAATCTGGGGTTGTGATGCTTGAGTACTTTGGGTGAACAGATTGGGTAGACTCTGAGGCCCATGCTCGAAGGGCGAGGACTGATTTTCCAGACGACGTCGACGGGCTGACCGGCTCTTTATATCCGAGTCCGCATCCAAAGTATCGGTCTTGCGCTTGCTCAGGGTTTGAGGCGTCAGCAGTTGGGCAGGAGAAGCATCGGATGACAAAGTAGCAAGGTCTCTTGGGTTGAGAGAAAGTGTCACGAGGAGTGACCTCTGCTCCGGATTGCTGGCGCGTCTGGCCGTAGGGAGCGAAGGGGGAGGGCTGAACTTCACCGGGGCCTTTCGTGCGCGCTGACTTCGCCGAAGGGCTGATGTGGTTGTGTTCTGTGCGCGAACGGCAGGACTTCGCTTGGTCAACGGTTGAATGGGCAAGGCACTTTGCTTGCTCCGCTTATGACTACGTAACCGCTCAGCGACGGAGGTGTAGCAAGGCTGAGGAGTCGGAGTGTTGGTTTGGGTGCAAGGTCCCTGCTCTTCGTCGCTCGTCGACGGCGGTGTCTCCAGGGTATCTGCGGCTTCGAGCACTTCGGGTACATTCTGTCCACACTTTGCCGTTGGAGTGACGGGCGCATCGACCATTGGATGGGTCTCTAACTCGTCCGATAAGCGACTGCCGGTCTGTGCGAGCCGTGTTGCTACCATGGCTTCGGAGCAGACGGACAGGTCATCTGGTACGTCGGATAGCGGCGAGATGGGGGCTTCCAGTGCTGCGAGGTCGTCCATTATGGGACCTGGTGTCGAGGCAGCCATGGTGCTTATCAATTGGATGGGCGCGATTGCAAGACGTCTGGGATCGTAGGGAAGAGAGACGATCGGGGGAAGAAGTCAAAGAGCGAGAGGAAAGAAAAAGAAGACGGGGTGTGGAGGTTGAAGGCGAGAGTGGTGTGTGTTGAAGGAGTGTAGTGGGGTGACGCGGTATATGTAGTGTATAAGCGGAGGCCGCACAAACAAATTGAACAGCGGGAGGAAGGGAGGTCGAGGTGACCAAAGATCATGGTAGGGCATGAAAACCTCCCTCACCAAGGAATCAGAATGAAAGCAATGGTGAAAGTGAGGATATAGAGGTGACTATTCGTGACTGCCAAGCATAATGGTTGTGTCTGGAGTCGGAGACAGTACCCATGGTTTGGAAAGATTCAGCGGGTTTGTCGCGTCACCGTCTATCCATCTCTCCAAGCATCAACGTGACGATGGAGGATAGTTGAGGTGACGTGAACTTCCATGTCGGATGCCTCGCACAAAATCCGGACGTCGTCATCGCCGCACGAGGTGGCACCGGCGACGCTATTCCCCTTTCAGTGGCTTCCCCAGGTTCCAAGCAAATCCCGCGCTGCAGATCTTCTCCGCGCTCCGCTGCCATCCGAGGTCCTTTAGTTGTCTATAGCTCTTGTACCCTCACTTTTGTTCTCTTTCACCCTCGACCGCACGACGCCTTCTTTCGCTCTACGGTGAAGCTTGCGAGAAGCAATTGCACGCCAACAACCCCCACCCGCCTCTCACAATGCCCTTCTACCCGCCGCCGTGGGTTCCCGAGCTGCCCTTCGACCCGCCAGACTCCATCACCATTGCCGACTTCATCCTCGACGAGCACTATGGCCGCCATCCGCTGGGCTACTCGAAGCCCATGTTCACCTGCGGGCTGACGGGCAAAGAATACTCGGCCTTGGAGGTCAAAGAGCGCGTCGACTACCTCGCACGAGGGCTGGCGAAGGAGCTTGGATGGGCCCCGAACAGAGGCACAGAGTGGGACAAGATCATTGGCGTCTTTTCGGTGAACACGCTCGACATGGTGCCGCTGGCATGGGCCACGCATCGTCTGGGTGGCATCCAGACGCCTGCAAATGCCGCCTACAGCGCTGCCGAACTCGCCTACCAGCTGAAGGACTCGGGCGCAAAATGCCTGTTCACCTGTGTACCACTGCTGGCCACGGCCAAGGAGGCTGCGAGAGAAGCCGGCATACCCGACAACCGCATCTACATCTTGGAGGTGCCCAAGGAGTTTGCGGGCGGAAAGAGCGCGCCGGCTGGCATGAAGACGGTTGACGATTTGATTCTGGAAGGCGCGAAGCTGGATCGCTTGGAACCTCTGAAGCTGGAAGCGGGCGATGGGGCGAAGAGGACTGCTTTCCTATGCTATTCCAGCGGCACCTCTGGCTTGGCGGTATGTAGTTTGTATAGACAGGGATGGCCATCACTCAAACTGATTCATGACAGAAAGGCGTGATGATTTCGCATCGCAATGTGATTGCAAACACCCGCAAGTTCAGCCCATCTATGAATAGGAAAGGCGCACAGCTAATGAAGGCAGTGCAAATCACGACGTACGAGTACAAGGCCCGAGATGCGAGACGCGCGCCAGGTACGTAACTTCTGGGTGTAAAGTGCGTGCGGCTCTGATCCTATGATCTTTCCCGTTCAGGACATGCTTCGAAGATTATTCTAACTTCCCCCTGCTTAGGCACCGAGTCTGACTACACCGAGACTGCCCTCGGCCTGCTGCCCATGAGCCACATCTATGCGTTGGTAGTCATTTGTCACGTTTCCATCTATCGTGGCGACCAAGTCGTAGTGCTTCCCAAGTTTGACTTCGAGCAGACACTAGGTGCTATCCAAAAGTTCAAGATCAACACTCTATACCTAGTAGGAGAGCCTTTTCTGCATTGGATGACCGCGAATGACTGACTGGAACAGGTTCCTCCAATCATAATCGTGATGACGAAGAGTAAGCCCATCGTCGACAGTTATGATCTCAGCAGCGTATGGGCAGTCTTCACGGGCGCCGCACCTCTGGGTGGGGAGACTGCCGACGACCTTCTGAAACTCTTCCCGAACTGGAAGATCAGACAAGGCTATGGCCTCACTGAGACGAGCACCGTGGTATGCACGACCTCACCTGACGACATCTACCTTGGCTCTTCCGGCTCCATTCTCCCGGGCATAGAGTGCAAACTTGTAACAATCGAAGGAAACGAAATCACGGGCCATGACCAGCCTGGTGAGCTGCTCGTCAAGTCTCCTTCGGTTGTCTTGGGCTACCTAAACAACGACAAAGCGAATAAAGAGACGTTCCAAGACGGCTATATGCGCACCGGCGATGAGGCAGTCATTCGTAAGGCGCCATCAGGAAACGAGCACGTCTTCATCGTCGACCGCATCAAGGAATTGATCAAAGTCAAAGGCCATCAAGTCGCACCCGCAGAGCTTGAAGCCCATCTCCTCACCCACCCCGGCGTCAACGACTGTGCCGTCATTCAAGTACCCGACGAGAAATCCGGCGAAGTGCCGAAAGCTTTTGTTGTCAAGTCACCCTCTGTAATGGAGGTGCACGATCGCGTGCTTGCGCGCCTGATCCAGAAGCATGTTGAAGGACACAAGGCGAGGTACAAGTGGATCACCGGTGGCATCGAATTTATCGATAAAATACCGAAGAGTCCATCGGGCAAGATCCTAAGGCGGTTCCTGAGAGACAAGGAAAAGGAGAAGAGGAGGCAGGAAGGAAGCAAGTTGTAGAAGCCGCAACTGTTGTATCTGGGTGGTTCCTGTGTAGTAGAGGATATCGTAACTAAGGCAAGAACTAGACGGTAGCTTTTGAGTAGAAATATCTGTATAGCTTTGCTGGAGTTTCCACGAGGACCTTAACATGGATCACTATCGCTGATTGGGACGACGTGAGAACGTATACTGTCCGCAATTGTATGTTCAATTGTCAAGATGAACTCTATATGCACAGCCATTCCCGTATTTGGGAGGAGAAAGAAACCCTCATGACTACCCCATCTCCCATATACCACTACACCGGCGTCGCAAATACCAGCGCCACGCCATCATCTCCTGCGGTCACCACTCTCGTTCCATCCCCTCCCTGCACAAATCCCATAATCCCACCTCCTTCTCCACCCCCCCGATGCCCCTTCCATTCACCCAAAAGTCCCTTAGCCGCAGCTGCAGTCCCACCCCGTGCATCCCACCGCCTCACGACCCCATCATATCCCACACTTGTAAGCAACCATGCACCGGATCCTTCTTTCCGCAGGAAGTCGACCTTGACGACAGCTTGTGGACCTTCTTCATCATAATGCGCGTCCTCGATTCGTCGACGAATGGCAAACCGATGCGCCGTGTCGAAGAGTGTGATGCTGCCATCTACATTGCCAGCAGCAAGGAGTGTGAGGGGTGCGCTGGAGAAAGAAAGCGTTTCAACGTTGTCATTACCCGCTTGCAGACTTGCGAGGATCTGCCCCGACTGTCCCGCTGAGCTGGCACCGCCTTTTGCAGGTGCTTGTTTCGAGCCTCCTGCTTTTGCTTTTGCGCCTTGGCCACCCGACGATGTGGATGGTTGAGGTGCTGAAATACGTGGTAGACCCACGATGCGCATCTGGCCCTCGGGGCCGCCGACCGCGACAAAGGCGCCTGAAGGCGCGATGGCGACGGTGTACAGACCGCCTTCAACGCGGAAACGCTCGTCTAGACCTGTAAGACCGACCACGGCTTGTGAATTCGATGTCGATGTGAGACCCTGTGCCGCCGCGTCGCCGAACACATCCCACACGTATAGACTCGAGTCTTCCGAGACGGTAGCCAGGAGTGCACCATCCGGACTCCACGACCCTGCCGTGCAAGATTCCGTGTGGAGGTAGTATGCCTGCAGCACCTGCAACTCGCTGCCTCTATCTGTGCTGAGCTGGTACACCCACACGCTGCCATCATTCGCACCCAGCGCGACAACGTTCGCATGATCTGGCGACGGGTTCGCGACCAGCCAGTTGATTTCCTCCACCTCTTGCGCCTCGGCCAGAAACTTCCACTTCTTGCCATCCGGCACGCCCTGCCACGCCCTCAACTTCCCATCCAGCCCCGCCGTCGCCACAAACTGTCCCTTAGGTTCCGAGAACACAACCGCATTGATCGAATCCGTGTGCCCGTCCAGCTTCACCACGCTCTTCAGCCCCTCCCGCTCCTGCGACTGTCCGCCCCCATTATCCCCGTTCGCTTGACCCGCCACCGTCGTATCCACAATATATCCCACATCGTCGCCTCCGCCCGTCGCGACAATCTCGGGGTGTACCGGGTGCTGCGCTATGCAGAATATGCTGTCCGTGTGCGCGTCAAAGTGTGCGATTGAGTCGTTTTGCAACTGGATCTCCATGCGTACATCCTGCCCCGGCCCATCTTCTTGGTCCTCATCGTCCGAGTCCATGGGTACGTCATTGTCGTCGTCGACGATCTCTTCTTCGGCTTCGGACGCGTCGAGGATGTCGTCTATTTCGTGGATGTCTTCGGCGTCGTCGTGGTGGGGCTCGGTGGGGTTTGCGATTGCCATTTTTTGGAATTCTTCGCACGAGTGTGGGTTGTGGGAAATACTTTTTTTGTCGGGGTGAGAGGGAAATGGGAAGAGCGAGGTTGGAAATCTGCTCTTTTTATTAGGGACGCCTGTGGTGCGCTTAGAAATGCGACGGGCTTTTTCGATTTTGAACTTTTTGCTTCGGACTCACGGAGGGGCTTGGGAGGGGCGGCGCCGACGTCATTTCTAAGCAGCACGTGACCGAGAGCTCCAGTTTTATTACACATCATTGAGACGATTTTAGTGGTTGAAACTAAGCTACCTCGTATGGAAGTACTTAGTCTAAAGATAGGAGTAGAAATGGTTAGCAAAATAGCTTTTTACGTTAGCCTACCTTGCATAATAAATACCTACCTTATCTTCTATAGTTACTTAGAACCTCCTAATAAGAGATACCAGCTCGTTTACGCTCAGCCACACTGCCCCAATCTTCATTATCAGCCTATTTACCTGGGCCGCTGGAGTTGCGGCCATTGCGAGTGGATGGAGGGCCACGAGGGCCAAGTTTGCGGCGGTCCCATGGTCATTACTAATATCTAGCTTCACACGAGTTTGGTCTATATCACCTGTGTAGACATCGTCAATTCAGTTCTCTGACTGCTCGACGCATGTATGTTGCCGCACTTACTCTGCTGATCTCACTGCTAGAGCTACCTCACAGCCTATGTCAATGTGTCTTCTACAGTTCCAAGACGATAGCGAGTTCAGCCTTGTCAACTTCTCAAGCCACAACATTCTGCGTTGTGCCATTCTTTCACACAGTTGGGGGGCAGATAACGAGGAAGTTGATTTTTCAAGACATAACAAATAAGAGAGGTAAAAGTAAAGCTAGCATCTGCAAGATCCGCTTCTGCGCGAAAGCAGGACAAAGCAGGATAACCTAGAGTACTTTTGGATAGATACCTGCATCGACAAGTCTAGGAGTCAATAAAAAGCATGGAAACGCCTTAAAAAAGAGATCAGGGAGCAGGCGAGCAATGAAACCAGTCTCTCGATGACAGCAAAAGCAAACTCTGCTGGTCTCGTTGCGGCTTGACCAAATCGATGTGCGCTAGATGACCATCAAAACGAAGAAATTACCAAGAATCCGCTAACAGAGGTCGAACCGTCTCACTTTGAGCACTCGGTATTCCTTCTCCAGGTACTCCATGATCTTGCCAATTTCCGATTGCAGCAATTCCTCGTCCGCTTTCTCGAGCCCCTCAAAGCTGAACAAGCCTTTCACTAGGTTGCCGACATCGAAATGTCCCCGGAAGAGCTCTCCCTTCTGCATAGCCTGAACTGCTTCTCCCGACATGATCTCGTCGATGAAGCATTCGCCGAGCAGCTGATATAGCGCTTCCTTCTTCCGGAGCATAAGCGGCATATTTGCACCCCCAAGAATGACCACTACGTCCCCGGGTCGGGTATGTTCAGGGCCGTACCCGAGATGACCGCTTGACGTAACGAAGAGCCTACGTCGGCCAGAGATCATGTCTACGACTTTAAGGAATCGTTGCACCTCTTCCATGTGCATTCTGTCTTCATAGCCACGATAACTCTCCTGCTCATTCTCCCAGCGATGCACAGCAGGTTTTACTGCCTCCAAGCGTTCAGTTTGGGCAAGAAATACGAGAAAATCGCTTGTAAGGGACGAGCGGCCGTCGTCGAGTGCTCCGTAAGCATCTCTACCCGCGGAAAGGGCTCTAGCAAAACATTGGAGGGTTTCTTTGCTAGCCGCGATTTTATGGCCTGAAAAGGAATCCAAAGCATTCCCATCGATCAATTTCAAAAATTTCCGGGCCATAGAGTCGCGGTGAGGTAATTGGAATGCTAGTAGGCAAACCAGTCGGCGAAGCTCGCCAGAGTTCGTTGCAACCCCGTCCCGGATCATCTGGCTTGTCCACAGCACGGTCCCAACCTGGATGCCGTCAATAGCGAGGTGTGCTACATTATCAGTCTTCCATCTCTTAAATGGAAGGCCCTTGGAAGGGCTGTAGCTACAGCCAATGGTCCATGGTGCCATCATGCTAGTAGTCTTGCGTTCCCACGTCGGAATCCATGTTGGAACATCAGTAATCAGGTTTTGTTCTCCAACTTTATTACCGCGCTTCTTAAGTCCTGCATTGCAAAGGAAGTCAAGAGAATTGGTCTTCAACAGCTTCTCAGCTACTTTCAGCCAAAGAGTATGCTCGGGAATCGTGTAGTCAGCATCCAGGAATCGCTCGCCGTTAGGGTCGTTGTCGCTAGTGGTGATGCCTAACAGCCCATACACGATGTCGTGGGGTTTTGTCGTATCAAAAGCTTGTGTAAGTCGGAGTAAGTTGAGAAATGACAGCTCCATTGGGGGAAGGGCCTTCTGCTTTGAGAGTCGAAAGATCAAGTATGCGTGATATAACCCGGAAACACAGGGATAGGACCTGATATGGCACCATCTCTGTATTAAATTGAGGTGTTACGTCCTCAGAATCGCAGCTGCCAGTCCAACGTGCCGCCAAGGAACTTTTGCTCGACCCCAATATACGGTTGCTGACTTGGAGAGAGCCGCCTCTTGGATGACCCATCGGCGCTCGAACCAGGTGCTACCATACATCACTCCAATGTCGCGCCACGCCGACTCGTCGCCCTCCGAGAATCGTCCACCAGGATTCTGATGGTCGTAAGTCTTCGTATTGTCGTTCCATGTTTGGTATGTGGCGTGTTCTGCTGCGTCCCAGGAGTTCACTAATCGACAGACAGCCTTGAATGCTTCGCGGGCATTGTTGTCTTCATCGTTTCCAAGCCATATAATAGTATCCTTGGCTTGAGTGTAGACTGAACTCATGGCTTGTACCTGCTCACTCTGTTCTCTCTTATCATTTTGGTTGATCGAGAGCTGATCTGCCCAAATGATTCTAGGTTCTGAGGTAGAGCGTAGCCACCGAAGGGCCAGCCCAAGATTTGCCCCCACTGTTATCAAGTGCCCGTTGCATGTGATACTTTCCTCCTCTCTCGTATTATTGAGACGACGGCAGGACCACGTATAAGACAGTGCTTCGTACATGTGTTGGGCATGGTCCTTTCGAATAGGCACAAGGTGGCAGACTATGTCGTCTTCAAATTCTCCAGGAACAAGAATTACCAAACGGAACCAGGAATTGTCAGGGAGTGGGGTATACAGCGAAGACGAAGGGTAGAGCGGATTGGCGAACATCGCTCTGGAAAGGAGGGATTTCGCAAAATCGGACTGTTCAAGAGATGCTTTCGGAATGGTTTCTGCTGCCATGGATTTTCCGATCGTGGCGGCTCCCATCCGTGCCATTTGTAGGGACGTTGCGATCACTATTTTGCATGTTAGAACCACCTTTGCGGAGCGTAAAAGGGTATGAAGTACTACGTACCATTTACTCGTTCTTTGAACGTCTCGACTGCATCACCTGGTTTGAGCTTTTGTCTAAGAGGAGCAGGTAACAAGCTTACATTCTCGCTTGGAGGAGAGTACCTTCCTAACTGTGTGGTAATTATACCTCGCAAGTGGCCGTATATACCGTGAAGTATCTGGAATATTGACCAAATCATGATGATGGCTCCCTGTTGTTCCGTCACTCGATGACAGGATAATTTCCAAAGCCCGAAATGAACTGTACTCCCTCCTATCAATGTCCAGTGAACTCAATATCGTATAAATCGCGCTGATAGAGGCTCTAGCAGGACTCGTCCGAAGCTGAAGGCCGCGGTCGCCGAAGCGCTCTGCCACATGTCCAGCCCAGTCAATTTCTTCAGGACCCATCGCAAGTTTTGGTGGCAATGCTCCGGTTAGCTGGCCTGGAGGACGCGCCGGCGTGAGTGGAGGGTTTACGGGTACAACAACAACTCAGACGGGAACGTGTTTCGCTGGATTTTGGAGCCTAAGCATTTGACTGTAAAATTTTTTAACAGAATTTGAGGGTTGTAAGAAAGAAGCATGGTCTCGAAAAGCAGGCTGTCAGCCGCGCGTTAGAAAAATACGAGCTGCGGCTGAGAGCGGAACACCGCCACCGCGAAGGGAACCTCGACCAATTCGCGTACTTGGTTCTTCCACTTCTTCTATCTTGCTACGCGTAATGACCTTTATACCATTTGCTGCTGCAGCATTTTTTATTTTCCTAAATATGGCGGGCCTGTATTCCGAAGAATTGAGGGTGAAGGTCTGAAGACTAGGCTGACTTTGGCCAGCGTTGAGTGGAAAATCCTTAATTACGCTAAAAAAAGTACGAGTTCCACGGGAACGACAGACGCATCGGTAAAGACCACATCCTCCTATCGAAGCTTCTACTATCAATAGTCAGACCGGCAGTATCCAGCATAGACGAAATGCTCAATGTTCGGATGCATGAATAATTGCATGAAGTCTAGCGTGTCATCATTGAGGTATGGGACAGAAACCGTTGGCCCAGGCACCGGGGGATACTTTTGCCCCTAGGATATCCTGACCGGATCGAAGCTGCCGTCAATTCACACCTTTTGAGCCCAGTGAACGTCTGCATGGCACTGGGGCAGAAGTCATGGAACAACAGTTCAGTGGCCAACAGTGTCGCTTACTCCTGGCTAAAGGTTAACCGGAACGTCTCTAAATTGTTGGTCCAGTTCTTTCTCCCATAAATGATTTCTCAGTACCGATGGAATGTGTCGTTCCTAAAGTTGGCGTCTTGGTGTAAAGACATTAGTGACTCAAACATGGCTCGGGAGAGCCGCATCGCCGTATTTGAAAGGTACCGCGTAGCGTCAAGGACGAGATATGTTTGTAGCTCTTGGTTGAGCATCTTTGGGTTCGAGCCGCGACATGCTAATCCCATGGTCCCACATATTTGTGAGCGTTGTTGGTCTTGTACCCGACGAACTCTGTATGCGTGGACTTGGGGAACTTCAGGGCGAGCGGTTAAAAGGCCAGTCTCAACCTCGGAACACGGGGCTACATCGAGGACAAGACGTTTAAGCTGTGCCACTGTGCCACTGTGCCACTGTGCCGTGAATGGCTTAATGCCTCTCGAGGCCGGCAATAAATTCGCCTTGGATAAAATAGACGTCCAGTGGTCGCAGGTTAGGTGCGAGAAACAAGAGCACCTGAAGCCATGCATCAGGTATCATCTCATCAATCTCGAGAATCTAATTCTGTACATCTTGTTTCGGTATTTGGGCTGCCCTCACTAGCTGAATAGTCCGCGGAATCAAATCGGAAAAATCGCGTGGAATACGCACAGGTTCGAGATCGCATTTTGCATGCTCTGTGTCCCCCGTTTCTGCTGCCGTATAACATTTCTCATTAGGATGACTGAAGCGGAATTCGCTCGTGCGGATCGCCCTTGATAGTCGTCCTTTGGAAAGGAAGGTTTTCGTCAGGAGAGGAAGTCGATACAGCGTGTTCTGTGTCAAGAATAGTTTCGAAAAAGTGTCTCTTGCGCAGAACCGGCCCAAGCATTACTCACCAAGGCGAAGGCATGCAGTTCGTTTGGTGTGTGTTTGAAGTACGCAAAAATTTCGTTCAGAATTTCATCGGGAAGATGAGATGCTGTGTTCAGCCTTTGATCAATAGCGGATATGATAGGGACGAGAGCATCCAGGCTTGTTGAACCCCTCGAAAACATTACTAACCCAATTAATATCACGAAGTAGGGCTAGTCTGAGTTATAAACGTGACGGGAGAATGTGCAGAGGGTTTTAAAGACGAGAATAGGGCGTTAATATGTCGCGGCGAGAGCACAACGGGATAGCAACGTGCTTTGATACCCATTATGAATTAACAAGTGAGGACTATTGGTCCAGAAAAGCCGGGCTCACAATATTAAGTTAAGATCGTGAACTCATAGAGCCCTTGCGCGCGACAACCGTGATTATGATAGCGGAGGCATGACAGTGCTCAGAGCAGGATCTCAAATCTGCGCGGACAGGTGAATTTTGCGACCAGAGAGGCGTGCCTCTGCCCTGGAAAAGATGTTGGAAGAGTAGCCTGGGCAAGCTCTTCAACCCCCTTCCAGCTCGACCGTCGCATAAAGGTGCGGAGCCTTTGGGCTTTTATTCTCCCGTATCCAGTCGACAGCCGTCTCCCAGAGCTCCTCCAGTTCTCCTTCATTCAGACTAAGCTCGTAAGCTTCGTCCTCAGGCGTGTTTTTGCTCGCTTTGAGCCATAGCGTCATTCTGTGTCGCTCTAAATCACCACCACGTTTCCGTCGTACGGCCCACTGGTGAAACGCCTGGTAGAAGGCCTCTCCCGAGGCATCTGGATCAAACGACATTTCATTGGTGTTTTGTCCCACAAGCCGATCACTTGCAGTAGAGCCTTGGGCCGCAAAAGGTGTAGTTGTGTGAGTTGGTTGTCCATGGTCGATGTGCCTTGGATGAGGAGCCGGGGCAGTTGGTTCAGCTTCATGCATGCGTTGAGTGTCCCGAAAAGCCTGCACGCTGTCGTATTTCCGCTGGACGTTAAGTGGCATACTGGTTTGTTGATAAGAATGCCGGAGTTGCGGCCATCGTGAGTTGGATGGAGGGCCATGAGGGCCAAGTTTGTAGCGGTTTTGATAAGAATGCATTGGCACTGTTGTCGCGTACGGAGGAACTGCTAGGTCAAGCTCTTCCATTTCTACGAAACCTCCTCGTTGGTAGCGTGCTTGCGGCGAGTGTGCTTCTTGAACGTCTATTGTCGTAACAGACAGGTCAGCCTAACTGGGCGCAGATTTGACGGATCGTAGTAGACTCACCTGAAGGGAATTGGAGTTCTAGGGATCCATCGGAGCCCAGAATCACATCACTGTCGAGCAATCTTGTTGACACAATGTAGAATGTGTCCACGTTTGTCGTGAACTCCTTGCGACGCCGCCAGGTCAGATTCTCGACGGTCGTTACCTTCTCCCACCTCTGACCACCAGATGGGAGAGGCACAGAAACCAACTCGTCCACGGGATCTGTACTGGCGCCAAGGCTGCGACCATATAACACTTTATCTCCAATCAGATTGTGTTTCACTGGCGCACTTCTTGATATGACTGGCTGGTCTGCGCCATCGTCATCGCACGATATCAAGTAGATTCTTTCCAGGCCCGCAGCCGCCAAATTCGAGGCGTGCGACTTGACCGAGTCCGTGCTGGTGGGAGGATGTGCAGGCCGTGTCTGGCATCCGGGATGTTTTGTCGGATCGTTCTTTAGAGTAGAGAGGAGTCAGGATGATGTGAAAGGGTCCGTGTGGATACGGGCTGCTGTTCAAATGCCGCGGTGAGCCTTATAGGAGATGGATTACCGGAGGGCATTCACCCAGTGCGAAATCAAAGAGCCGCAGTGGAGGTCCCGCAGACTGCGTCATGCAGCTAAATTACCTTGTAGCTATACACAAGTGTCCTTCCTGAGAATGTCGGTTAAGCTTGCCTGTAGATTGTTGCTGGATATGGAAGGTGACAGTTAAACAAGGCGCAATGCCTGCGCCACCACGAAGGCAAATGTGCGACTGCACTGCCTCACTGCCTAGCGACATGATCTCTTATGCCCCACCCTTCTTGAGAGCCTTTTACTACATCACCATTAGCCATGAAATCAGATCTCTGAAGTCTGACGTTGATTCCCATTCGATTTGCTTGCTGGGCGCGTACGGCGGGTGTTGAGCATAATGAGGTCGGGTTTTCGATGACATCCACTTGGAGCACTGTATGCTAACGAAAGCTTGCAGCTGCAACGCACCTTTTTATGATGCACGTCGGGATTTTCTTGATACCCTCTCGCCCGAAGAGAGGGCCGGCGTAGGGACATGCTCGTCCCCCGATGCTCTGCTCGACGCCGTTCAGAATCTGAAGATCATGTCCCAGAGAGGACAGAAGAGGACTCTGAATCGATGTCTGAGTGTGGTCAAGAAATGCAACGAACGCTTGCGCCCATACTTCGACGCGCTTAATGTAATTGCGAGCGCCAACGATACGGCTGCTTTCACATACGGGGCTTTTCGTGTTATACTGGAGGTGGGTTTAGTATTGCATAGCATTCTACTCTTCAAGCTCACTCTTCTATAGCTCGCCAGTGGATTTCCCACGTTCTTCGAGAAGCTCTTGTCCATCCTCGGGCGCCTAGCAGACACATTCCCTCAATATGGTGCTATTATAGGACTTTTCGAGGGGACTCCGCCCACTCGAATGCATAAACATCTTGAGAACGTCTATGTGGACCTAATGTCGTTTCTACGGATCGCGGCAAGAGTTTTCACAGCTTCGAACGGGAGTAAGTAAACGTGAAAGAATTCATCTTCGATGCTTATGAATGTGTAGGGGTGAAGCGTCCTTTACAGATGATTGCCACGGTAATCTGGAAGCCATGCGACGCACAGTTTGCCAGCATTATGAATTCCATGGATGAGCATAGGCAATATGTTATGGATGAGCTGGAGATTCATCAAGCTCAGCAAAGCAAAGAGGCGGAACGGGCCGCTGCGATAGAAAGGAAGCTTGCACAGCAAGAGAGAACCAAGGCTGATGAGTCTCGAGCGAAATTTCTACTCGAAGCAAAGCAAACAGAGGAGATAAGGAAGCAGCTTGACGACGAGATCAAAGGTTAGTAGAATATCCGATGCGCTGCACTTGGCTAATTGAATGCTCCAGCGTCTTCCTTGCACCGTTTCCTGCAATGGCTAGCTCCACCACGCTTCGCGATTGAGTTGGAGAAGTGCCAAGAGGAGCGCGAGGAAGGCACCGCCCAGTGGATCTTTACAGAAACAGCCTTCACAGAATGGAAAGACTCAACCATCGTGCTCGAGGACAACAAGAAGTGGCGACAGATGCCACCGTGGGTTCTTTGGGTGCACGGTATGTCCTCATTCATATTCTAGTCTCCAGCAAAAACAAAACCCGTACACGATCTCCTAAAAGGTTATGCAAGATCAGAATACGGTTGTCTAATAACAACCCCGTAATATCATTCTGGCCTGCGGACTTGAAGCGTATAGCTAAGACTGGAGAATCGAGACTGTCATCTTGCAGTGTTCCTCGTCTGACTTGGGACTTAGGGAATCCCGGCTCTGGCAAGACTATTCTCGCATCTTCTGTCGTTGAGGAGTTCACCGAATCCGAAGCGCTACAGCCATGCTACTTTTTCTTCAAGTACGATGATCCTGGCAGTTGGCATTTTGAATCAGCCCTTCGGTCTGCGCTAGCACAGATCTTGCATTGGTTCCGACATGACAACGACATACTCAACAAGTTTTCTTTTGCTAGGTCTGACATGTCAGCATCGTCTGGGCAGGAGACAGCGACTCCAAAAGAGCTCCTGGCACTCTTGCGTATCTGTGCTGCTGAAATTGGCCAAATCACCATCGTTCTGGACGGGATCGACGAATGCAAAGCACCAGAGCAAGTTGTTCGGCAGCTGAAAGAACTTGTCACAATAACTCCTGTTAAAGTCATCTGCTTCAGTCGTACCAGTGTTGACACACTCCAAAGGCAGGTGAAACAACAGCAGCAAATTCGGGTGGGCAGAAATACATCAAGCTCCGATATCGGATTATACCTCATACATCAACTACAAAATCTTGTTGAGGATAGGAAGCTTCCCCCAAGTGCGGCAGTCGAGCAGCTTGCGGATACACTAGTCCGGGGAGCCGATGGCATGTTTCTCTGGGCCAAGCTGATGATCGGACATCTCAACTCCCTCGGCTTCTCGCCCAACCAGCGATTGATAACCATTAATAGCGTCCAGTTTCCGGAGGGACTGGACGCGATGTACGACAGAATCTTAACCCTCATCATGGGATCCGATGGACCTTCTATTGAGCTCGTCCGGCGAGTCCTCCTTTGGCTCTGTTATGTTATCGATCTAGCTCCCTTGTCACGAGAGTTTTTACATTCTGCCACTCAGCACGATCAGTGTCCGGCTGACGTGACAGATCTAGACGAATTTGGAACCGCAGTGGTGTCTGTTTGTGGCGGCCTTGTCGAGTGCCCACTTCCGGTCGGAAAATTCCCAAACATTCGTACCGGCCCGCCACAGATACTACCTCCAGAAGAAGATGCAACCACAGATGCCTCATCCCCCACCATACGATTCACCCATCTCACCGCCAAGGAATATCTCAAGCAGCAGCGTTGGGTCCGATCCACTCCGTCTGCATATGCTCCCCTTGTGCCGGACGCAGAATCTGCAAATGCTGAGATGTCATCGCTGTGCCTGCGATATCTTCTTACTCATCCAAATTCCCATTCACCAGACGACATTGATGGTGTTCAAGGCTATATATCGTATGCGGAGTCTTTCGAAGCCTATACTGTAAGGTATTGGGCGAAGCATATTGAGTACGTTTGCGACATGACGACCGATCTAGGGAGACACGGCACTCTACTGGACGCTATGGCGCGATTTCTCGACCAGCCCTTGGCTATTGCGTTTTGGGTGCAGCGCCTCTACAAAGACGCCGTCCTTCCACTGTTACCGATAGAGATCCTTAAACGCTTGGTACCACCATTTACCAGCTCCTATCTGCCGGACGTTCAAGCCTTAGGAGAAAGTACTAGGAGGGTCTGTGCAGACATCGATGCATTAAACCATGAATGGGGCGACAAGTTAGGACGGACGCCTTCGCTGATGAGGGCCGACGCTGTACAGTTCCCAAAGAATGAACTTCAATCGAGGATTGCCGAAGCTTTGGGAGTATCTACTGCGACTTGCATTGTACCCAAGAGTTCAAGTTGCACGTCGAAAGAGAAAGTCCGATGCCTTGCTTCAATCTCGTCCACCTCAAACGATGGGAGCATCGTAGGTACTCTGACTATATATGCATCAGCGGAATATGAAAAGTTCTGGAGATCAATGGATGCGGCTACCGCTTTTCACCAAGCCGAAGACTATTGTGATGGCTGGACTGCAACATACGAAGTGTGGTCTGTCGAGTCTAGAAAGCGACAAGCAAGCATGGATGTTCCCATCCCTCCTTCTGAGATCCGTATTCTGATCCGCCAGTCTTTTCGTCAGAACCCGTTCAAAGCGCAACCAACCGGAGGCCAATATTCTGTCAATGGTCGCACTACCTCACCGCTGTATCGGCCGGTCCTGGGACAAGGGACAGTACGAACCGTTGACAAGAGTTTTGAGATGTCATTCCCAATGGTCATTGGTCCTGACTGCCTTGCATTCGTCATACTACGGACTGTTTACAGCATCCGGCCTACAAATTCACCATCGAGCTACACTTGCACATCGGCGCTCCTACCTTTGGACTTCCTGGAGCACTTTGCCACAACGTGGGGTCCTTCCCGGCGAACCTTCGAACCGAACCATCACCCTGATCTTATCCCAAACATCTTGCATATCTCTTGGTACGATTGGTATTTCTATTCAGTTTCATTTAGTGCCTCGGGTAAATACATAGCGTTTTCAGATTACCAGGTGCCGTGTAAGACACAAGTAGCTGTGTTTGAAATCGAAAAGGACCCACGTATCGAGTTGCGCCTAATCAACTGGACGACTGCCAGGATTGGTCCTCCAAAAGTCAAAGAAATGATTTTCCATCCCCAGGTGCCTATTCTTGGCTTTCATGGCGAAGGTAAGACCTGGATCTGGCAATTTTCAGAAGGTCAGTAGTGTCCCATGTATATAGTACTTTCCATGACCGCCCCTGGAATTTTTATCCGAATGAACATACTAATTATATGAATAGCGAGTTTGAAGCCTATCCACCTGGAAAGCCGATTTGATACGCTTTATCGCCACACTTCAGCGAATACTGGCTTTGTGCCTGACTCAATAGCCTTTTCGGCTTGCGGCAACTTTCTTCTCGTTCGAAAAGGCGACAAAGTGGACGTACTGGCGCTGTCGACACACGTGCCGTCCCTCGCTAGGCATAACCAAATCGTAGGAACAGCTACCCCTGTTTCGGCTACAAGCGACCTTGCAAAGACATCCTCCGGAAACGAGCATCTACAAAAAGGTTCCTCCCTCGGCTCTGGTGCTGTTCTTGCTGGTTCTCAGTTAATATCTACGACCGAGAGTGGTGGATCCATGCAAGCGCTTCTAGTCACGACAAATGATAACGAAATAAGGATCACACACGCTACAGACTTCGACGCCACGAAATCTTCCCTGCAGGTAGCGAAGCAACGCAACGAGCTTCAGCTTCTGTCATTGCCAACTTCGTTCGACCTCAAACAAACATCCATCAGCCTGAAACTCCCGACGGAGTCCGCTGGGAGTCTGAAAATCATCTTCAACAGACTACCATCCGAAGGCTATAGCTTGAGTGAGGGCAGGGGACCACAGTTTGGGAGCATTGTGGAGAAGAACGTTTCGTCGATTGCGCAAGTCAACCACTGGACAAAGGAGGAATTGAGCGAAGACACCGTAGATGAGCCGAATGCTAAGCGTTTCAGAATTGATTGAGAGCAGCCAAACGTAGTACTGAATATCGCACAATGGTTCATGCCTTCAAAATTCTAGGTGCGCTTTTATACGCTGCGGCTCTCGTGGCAGCGAACTAATACCGTTGTTCTGAGAGCATCACATTTGCCCGCGATTCGATGCTCGTTCTTTCTCCTTACGTGCGAAACTATGCGGCGAAGATTCTTCAAGAGGCGTTGTTTGGAGTCGCATACGCCGTCTAATCAGCTTAGACGTGTACCCAGGATTTCGCGAGGTGTTTAAGATGACGTCTAACTACCGCGTGCCCCTGCAAGAAGGCTACACAATTTGCGGCCCGCTTTATGCGGAAATACTTCAGCAAATGGTCGGCCACTGCCAGCTGCAACGGCATGCGGAGGTACCGTCTTAGGGCATCGGACTTCACGACCAGCGGTCGCGACGCCTCTCAGCTTTTAAGCTCATGTATCGGCCCAATAGTGCAGGACCCGTACACAGCGTCTGGGGACAAGGTCGGCCTTAAACCGCGTGTTAGCCATGCGCCAAACGACTGCCTCGCGTCTACGGCTACTACATCGACTGCATAGTGAGATGTAAGACGAGACTTATATTAGCGTCCCGCCATCCGCGCTGCACGCATGACACGTCGTCACCGTCACACTCTCGCTTGCCCATACACCAGATCGTTACCGCAGCTACAACGAGTCGCTACGGCAGGCATTTGTACGCTCATTGGGATCGCAGCAGCGGCGATGGCTCAAGAGCGCCCGTGAAATATAAAGGGTTCTACCGGTACCTGGTCTCATTCTGGCGATGACGATCGAAACCAGCCGCTCGCTATGCAAGATGCACGTAGACGATTAGTCTGAGGGTACTTTCGCGGCTGGGTAACTCAACAGCTCTGTTGTCGCCGCGCCAAGGCATAAGAAGTTCTCAGTCACGAATGGTGGTTACATGGTGCTTGTGCCGCGAGAGACTGGTGTTGAGGACATCCTCTGCGTATTTTAGGATATTGAAATACCGTTTGTGCTTAGGCCAGTCCACGGCACTGTTGAATTGGCTGGGATGTGCCACTGGCATAGTATCATGATGGGGAAGGCGTTCACGAAAGGCAGCGCTAGGGATTTATTGATTCACTACATGTCTATTTGATCACAAAGGTCTTCCGCTCTGGAAGTGTATCCAAAGGCTTGCGATAGCGTAGCAGGCAGTCCTACAGCGTATGCGCTTCTAACACTCCTATCAAGAGCTCTCTACATCAGATTCTGACCCTTCGCTCTTTGGCGTTTCCTCTGCCAATCCCACACTGACATGCGTCGATGTTGTTGACAATGAGCGAGAATATCTCACCTTCTTGCGAACCGGTAAGTCTATGACTATTAGCGACAATACCACGCCATAGACTACTTAAACTGACCAGAAGTCACATGTAGGGCGTATTGTTTGCAGAGATCGTTCCCGGCTTCCAAAGCAACAAGTTTGTCGTTGATTTCTTTCCGCTGTATAGTTTTATCTTCTAGCTCTGATGCAATTCTCTTTATGAGATCAGGGCTCATCGCAAGGACTGATTTGGGACAGAACATGGTTGGCAGGCCGGAAACAATGATTGCCTGAACGACCAAGTTTTGCAAGTTGTCAATGAACAATTTCAAAGCCACCTAACGAAAGGCCAGTTGAGTAGGTGGAATGTGGCAGAAGGAGGTCTGGCGCACCTTATAGAAGGCTTACATCGCATTAAGCGTGGACTCAGCAGCAGCAAGATCTGCATCAGTCTCCACATTCTCGCGCAATAATGTTAGGAGATGTGGAATGTTGCGTGCAGTCATGCCACCATTGTCCTTAAATGCTGCTTCAAGTAACTGGGTAGTCTTCGCTACCCACCTTTTCTGTTGGAGGGCGTCGTAGGTGTCTGTAGAGTAGCGATTTCTTGTTTCAGGATGTTCTTTGTGAACTGCCATTCATCAAGTTTAGCGAACGCCAGTTTCAACATCTTATCTATGATGGGATCAAGCAAGTGCCGTAGCAAAAAGTCACTCACCGTGGCGTCTGTCAAGTGATGCAGCGCCTGCTCTACAAAATATTTTGCTATACCCCCCCGAATTGCCACTTTGCTCCACCGAATTGCGTCGAATTCGGCGAGCTGGAATGGTCATGACTTGCCGTACCGCCATGCTAATTTCCACAGGATGATGGTGATTATTTTCTGCATCGCATGCCCTCCTCCCGTCTAAATCACGACCCGCTCACTCGCATCTTCCCTCTCCTCAACCAGATTGCCCAAACTCCATCAAACGCAATGATCGTGAAGAAAGAGAAGACCAGGCTACCTCCAAATACCAAACTATGATACGTCCATGCGTCTCCGGCATGCAAGTCGACCACCTGGCAAACAATTGCCCACGGCAAAACATATAGTATGTTTGATGCAAGCGATTGGTACAAATACCACCTAGGGCGGGTGGCAGCAAGGATGGCAGCAAGTTGTGTTGAGACGCCGTAAAGGATGTAACACCAGTCGATGGTCCGCCACATGCGTGCGGCAATTCTTGATACTTTGTCAGAGCCAGATAGGTATCTTGCGAAAGGTCGTGCTCCCAGGAAGGACATCAAGAAGCATAGAGGAATCTCCACAAGTAGAACAACGGCGATGGAGTAAAACGCCCACCGCACAAGACTCCATATCTGGCGCATCGTAGCTCGCGGTTTTGCGTCATGGACAGGAGCTTCAAGCATGGCGCGAAACTTTCCCCATGAGTGGCCGACGAAAGTGAGCGTGGTAGCTTCAAGCGCCATCACAGGAACCATGATCAGGCCCCATCGAATTGTAGTGAACACCCCCCAGGCTGTCGCGTAATCGCTGCCGAGGCCCACGATGCCGTGAATCAGCCAAAGGTATAGGGCGTTGCGGATAGCAGACTCGATAAAGAAAACAAACCCAGGTTTGAAGAAAGTGACGAGTGACGGCAGAGACGGGTTGGTCTTGTGGTCCGAAAGATCTTGGTGGATCGCCGACTTTGAACTAAAGCTCGTGGTATAGATAAAGTAGGCTAGACCTGCAAAAGCAGAAGAAAGGCTACAAGCGAGCGAAATGCCAGCCTGCATGTTGACTGTCGGCGTAACACTTCCAACGTGGAACTTGGATATGAGGATCAGGTCTAGCATAATGTTGACCGCGAACTTGACCAAGTTAATGAGAAGAGGTACGTCCGGCTTATCCAGAGCTCGTGTCGAAGTGCTAACCGCATATTCCACGGCTGAGGCAAACGCGGAGAAGGCAGATATGCGGACATATGTGACGCTCACATCTCGGACCTCAACCGGTACAAAGCCTTTGGCGAAAGTTGATGCTCCGGCCACGAAAGCGATGCTCATGATCAGACCCAAGAATGACTGAAATAGAATTAGAGTGTGTGTCAACTGAAGTCGTTCGCGATAGCCGCGATTCGACTTGTCGCCAATGATGAGATAAGATGCACGTGGCAAACCCTCATTGAGGACTTCAGCGACAACACCAATGTAGGTGAAGGTATCCGTCGTGGCAACCATGGAGGAGTCGATGTTCGCAACCCAGAGCTTAGAAAGGGTGCCATAGAGAGCTGGTAGCAGAAAAGCGCAGACATTGAAGAGGAGCGCTCCAAGGTACCTATAATGTGGTCAGTTCAGTACCTTGTATGTCTTCGCCGTTGTCTCTGGTAGCAATGAAGAGCGAGGCTGATTGCAATGATATGCGCATGATTAATGTGCATACACCCAAGCAAAATTCACTCACGTGTCGCGATGGCGAGAAGGCGTTAGATCCACAATTGCTCGCCTCTTCCAGGACAAACTCTCCTCGCGATCAATCCCTCCTCGTGATTCATCGCGCTCGTCTTCTGTTGAGCCGTGGGGTGAGTAGCTATCGCTCATTGCGCCGTCGTCTTTCGAGAGCAGCATCTGGTACTGGTGTCGGTGCTGTGGTTGAGGTACGGAACGCAGGGAGGAGGAAGAGGCCATGATTTTTATACGCACGTGGAGTGAAAGGCGAAATCGGACAACGTCAGCGGTGGCAACCCATCGTATCTGTTGAGCAGAGTGGTGTGGTGAAGGTGTGTCACGGTTTATGGCTCTTACCCTATGAGATGGTTACTCCTACCCTTGCTTGAGTGCTACTCACCTTTCTGAGAGTACTACACCTGTCTAGGACTAGCGTTATTTGTGCCTGCGCACCTATACCTTCTGTAGCTCCTAGATAGTACAACCTCAGTTCAATCCCACAATCTTTTCCACTGCGTACTGTCCACTCTGCTCACTGCGACAAGGTGCAACGTGAGAGGTGAAAAGGCGGAAGCGGGTCGCGATCCGAGCCAGGGCGTCGCCGCTCAGCATGGCATTATTGGAGGGAGAGTAAATCATGAGCGGCTGAGATACACTACAAACGTCGAACCGCCCAAAATTAGCTTGGCATTTCCTACCTCTTGTATCGTTAATAACTGTTTAAATACTAGAGCTATTAAGCTAGGATTTTAACTAGTGATAGATAATAATAATAATAATGGAGTTAGTATTGCTAAGGAAAATTGGCGCGCTTAATAGGGTGGCGCGCTCAATACGGCTAAACGTTAATTTAGTAAGTGGCCGCGGTGGATGCAGTGAGTTGGGACTCTACAGACTGTGCCGCGCCCGATCATCGGCAACGTTTCAGACTGCCCTCTCGACAGCAGTATAGAAACTCGACTCAATCTCGTGTCGTTCTCTGAAACTTCCTTCGCCCTGTGCACTCGTTATAAGGGCATTTGCTGTCCTCTCGTATCTCGGGCCTTTCAAGCGCTCTGTCATCACATCCAGGCCAATTCGATATTTATGGCTTTACTACAAGCCCCAGAATCGCCCCAAAAAAGATCAGTCACTGAATTGTGTTCCCCTCGTCATGGCCACACGTTCAGTTTCGCGGCCCCCATGGTTGGAACATAATACCCCAAAAGCTAAAGAATCAAGCGGGGAAAGCACATCCGATTCTTCGACAGACTTTGAATTCTTGAATGATTCATTCACACGACCGAGTAGGAGGCAGGCGTCATTTCATCCATTCCAAGATCTACCACCTACGCTGCGATGGCGCATTTGGAACTTCAGCCTCCCGCAGAAACGCCTTCTCAAGGTTACAGTGGCTGCAGAGCCGGCATGCAGCTCTCCACACCGATCTCGAGACGATGTGTTCAAGAAGCCCAACCTCGCGCCATATCAAGCAAAGAATGATCTGGGGAACATTGTCAGCGGAGCCGACTACCACTTGCGTTTGCGCTCAGCAAGCAGCAACTCATCGTTGCTGTATGTAAATCATGAATCGAACGCAGTCATCCATGATGTTTATCGTGTGCATGTTCCGATAAACCAGCACATACTGATTTCTGATGCGCCATGCCTACGTTTCTGCCCGGAACGAGATACTATCCTCATCACTGTTGAGCGCGATGAGGACAAAGCCTACTTTGCCGACTTCGTCCATGACGCGCTGGCGTACGATCCAAAGAAGAAGGGGATCCTTCATATAGCTATCATGAGCCAAGGTATCGCGTGGAACATACATCTGCCAATTGGTGAGTCCGCTCAATTCATTCCCACTTCGGCCATTGACCATTACTCAAACATGACTCCTACTAATCATACTTCTTAGGGATCTCCAACTTACATGGACGCGCACAGGCTGCTTTGGCTTGCACTCTCGGGCGTCTAGAAAGCGTGAGCCTCGTTCATCTCTTCCGCACAAAGTCGCGCCAAATGTTCTCTAGCTTGCAGAAACATTCCCTCAGTAATCTGATACCTCAAACGGAGCTGGTGCGCTTCAATCGAGCATACCCTCTGTGGTCAAGCGCCGCCTCTTATTTGATCTTACCGGGCGATCCCCGCCCAGTTTCACGCTATCTGGATTTGGTTGACTGCGGATGGGATCCCCGAGGCCTTATCCGCGCCTGGCGTATGTTTGAGGCAGCTTACGACGTTTTGCCGACCTCGCCAGATAAAATACGCGTGCTCATCGCGGCCGCTGACTCGGACGAAAGACTTGAGATTACAACTGCCTCTCAGGCACGTGAGTTTCTGCAGCAAGAGGAGTTGTCTTGGAACCGCAAATGGGCCAAGTGGGATTCTTCGGCCTACACTTCCCAGGGGTCCTTAATCCAGATGATGACGAAAGCCTGGAATTTGCAAAGACGCAAAATGCTATAGGCTTTTGGTCGATACCGCTTGAAGCATTTGGCAACGTGCCAGAGGTGCCATACACTACCCATCGATGGCCGATGACGCAAGTGCGCGACCTGACCCAATTCGACTCACAAATCCAGCTTGGCCTCTTTGAAGTTGCGTGATTATGTAGAGCTATTCCAGGCCAGTAAATCTATTGCTGCAGGAGGTTTAGTGTCTTCACTTCTGAAAAATAAATCGTTATTTTGGAAACATGCATTATCGGCTGCCGTGTACCAGGCACGCATTGAGCTGGCCCAGCGTGGGCGTCCGCGTTGATTCCCGCCTTGCGAGGAGTTGGTTTGAAATAATCCTATGCAACTCCACGGCGCATTCCAATTACAGAAAGTCCGACCTTCATACCCTTGGCCTTTTATATCTAGGTTTGGATAATTTCCGACGATAGTCTCTTGACGGAATACTTGCTTTCTGTCCTGGTCCACATGACCATGTCCGAACGGCGCTGTGCCGCAATATACGCACGGCGAAGATCGGTCAGAATGCTGACCTATTTGCCTTGTCCGTCCAGAAGCTAGCTCATGGTGTCTCAACACATAAGCGCTGCTTCTGCTTCTTTTTCTTTTATCCATAGTGTCAGCTCTTGCTCAAATCCCATGCTACTATCACATCTCTCGTTACATCGACCCAGTATCAGGGTTTCATTTAAACGTTTCAATGTTTTAAATGTTTCAATGAAACTTTGAAACTAATTAGGCTTAGTTTTAATTGAAACAGGAATTTTAATTAGTTTAAAGTGTTTAAAACGTTTCAAAC